>JAYJMB010015028.1:0-45528 GCA_036873735.1 Pouteria campechiana
TATATATATATAAGTCCAAACAGCTAGTGATGTCACCATTCAAGCCTCAAATTACATAAAAAAAGCATTAGCCAATATTCAAACTATAGCAAAAAATCTTCGAACCTATAGTGGTGTAACCGCATTCCCCTCTACCCTCTCAAATTTTCCTACCCTTAAAATACACAATTAAATATCATTAAACCTACAAACTACAACCTTATAAAAGAAACGAATTTGTTTTTCTTCCAAATGTGTACATATCCATATTCAACGAGTATGTCTATATAAGATTAAAAAAAAAAAACAGAGAGAGAGAGAGAGAGAGAGATGTCTCCTTGGCTAACCCGCGTGGATGCAAAAGGATCAGTCGACAAAAGTGGGATGGGCAAGGGCAACGCAGGATAAATTTTAGCAGCGAGCCCACTTTTTGCTCTTCTTTTGGGCTGCTGTCTTCACGCCTTAAGTGGATGATTTCGTCCACTTCTTACTCCTTTGAGCTATCTTCTTCATGCCCCTAACCACCATGGAGAGGAATTACCAACATCTACCCTCAACCGCAAAATGCTCATAGCAATAGTGGCTGTTTGCACAACCATCCTCCCTTTTCTCCCCATAGGGTACACATTGATGTGGAGACCTGAATGAAGGACGAGCAAGCCCCCTCTTCCACTATCCAACAATGTGCTCCTCCATCCCACCAACAATGCCTTCGTCTGCCTCCGGCCGTGGAATGCGAGCAGCAGCGGCAGCTTACTCCTTTCGCCGTCTAGCCACTCCGCCAACATGTCCCACTAGCCACATCATCCTTTGCCACGCCAATGTAAGAAGTAATAGCGACGGCAAATTGCTTCTTCATCCGTCGTTTAGCAGGGCGATCCTCCTCACTGTCATCTGCCCCGTCATTAGCCATCTTTGGTCGTTAGGTGCTAGTGATGGTAATAGCATTTGGTGTCACTGTTTCTCTCTTCTTTCTCACATAAAAAAGTGGCGCGTTCCTCCTTGGCGTCCCCATCATAGTAATCACAGTCCACCCATCTCTATCCTCTGTTCCGACGTAACCGGCAGCCATTGTATGATCTCCTTGGCCCCCATGACAAGCGGTCGTAGCAACAAAAACTCCACCCCTTTCTGGTTTAGCGCCGACGAACCCTGTTTTCTCCACATTTGTGTCAGATTTCCCATTCTTCTTTCGGCGGACAACTTCTGTCAAAGTTGCAATCATGATTTTCTCCGCTTCAATTGTCAGGTCAGCTCCGCCGATTCCCCTTCAGCGTCGGCAGCTAGCAAGGCAGCTTCGTGGCACCATCACTTTTTGCCATTATCGAAAATGGCACCAACAATGGGAACAGACCCTCTTTCTCGAGAAGCCTCTGCCAGAAGTGGAGATGACAGCTCCCACAATCATCTGTCCCTCCTTATCAAAAATCACCACCAATGATGAAACTAATAGGCCAACCGTGGAAGATGATCTCGTTAGCACCATGTTAAACCTTTAGCAAAAATCACATTCAAGAAGCAACCCATATGAGAAGAGGCTTGCAGAAGACCAATGAAGCAAATGTAGAAATCGAGCTCTACACGCACATTCCACTAAGTGAAGAGAAATCTGCTCCAAGCAGATTTCCACAGATTCGCCCGCCAGCTTACCGTGGTAGAAAAATTAATAATAAAATACAACAAATATACATATATAATAATATTAATAATACTAAATGTGGGATTAGTTATCATTGATAAGTTAATAACTAAGAAACTTGAATTCTATCAAAATATCCACCATGGAAGACATCCTAACAAAAAAGCAACCTGAAAACAAATTCTGCAGCTTTGCCATTCACGTACAAAATCACCTTCAGCAAAGGGGGCAATTTGTACATGTCCCCATCTAGTTACAATACCCACCATAATAGAAGCTCCACAAGTGGGCCAAGCCTAGAAGCATTCCTCACACAACAAGACAAGTGCCATTAAGGTGGGTTCCACCTTTACATCTAAGCACTTTCCAGTTGCCTCCACCCGGCAAAACTCCAACTGGCATTTGCAAAAGGCAGCCTTGCTGCCAATAGCTATATAAAGCAGCATTCGATTCAAGTTCCAACCGGTTTGACAAGCAAGCCAACTGGTTGAACATTTTTTTTAATAAATTAAAAAATAAGATAACATGATTTTGAAAAATTTTAACAATAGATATTAACCTAAATATATAAATATATAGATCTTTTTTTTATAATCCTATAATACTTGAATTCATCCTTTTATTTTATTAATAATATTAAAATTTAAAAAAGTCTACTATTAGATAGAACTAGGCTAGACCAAACTGATTTGCTGATCAATTCATAGTCAAACCAGTTTGACTAATCACTCTAGTCCAGTTTTAATAACACTAATATAAAGAAATCATTTCCTCTTAAAGAGGGAGAGTCGGGGCCTCGAAGAAGAAGAAGAGAGGCTGCTATAGTAGGTTCTCCTTACATTTTTTCTTTTAGTAACATGGTTATAGGAGGAAAAGAGCTAGAAGCCAACTAATTTTAGATACCACCTATCATCCCTCCTAAACTTGAGTATTCCCTTACATTGAAATCGATCACAACATGCCCATAGAATCCCTTCTCTTTAGATTCCTTATGGTAACAAATTGTTAGTGCGGATTAATTTCTTTAGGGAGTATAAACAAGAGTCTAATTCCTTTTTAAATCTAATTGATGGCGAATCTAAGTAGCTACTCATTTCACCTTGAGTTTGATTCCTCTTTAAATCTGAATCAATGGTGACTTTAAGTAGCTACTCATTTCATCTAGAATGTGTATGAAAATTTTAGCGTTTGGCACTCATACTAACATTATTTGTTTCATTAGCAAACATGAATTAGCACAATCATTGATAATTATATTCCACCTTGTTATATTGACCTCATCCCACACAAGTGCGATGACTGATTACAATCTCTCGTGCTCACCCACGTTTCATTTAGTTGCAAAACAGGAATGATTGTCACCTGTCTAGCTGCCTACCATTTTAGGTCAATTAGTGATTAGCCCATGGTAGCATTTTATACAAAAGGAGCGCTACAGATTGTAAGCTAAATATGTAAAATATTGTTTAAGACAATCTAATCAAAATGCTTATATCAAATACCTATTTTATAAAAAATACATATGTATATGTATATGTATATGTATAGCTAGAATGGTTAGATTTTAACTTTAGAATTCTTTTAGGAAAGGGGTGGATATTTTATCTAATAACTACAGAAGCATTTCAAGAAAATAATTTTTTTTAATTGTAAAAGGATTCTAAGAGGTATTTATGACTTACTTGTGAAAACGAGCTTCGAAGCCTCCAAACACAACTTATTATTTGGGAAGTTTATTTTAAGCAAGTTATCAGCCTCCAAAATAAGCCGAATAAAACAAGCACCTGGCATCAAGCGTGAGATGGTGCACCGGATTCCCGCTGATTGGTGCCCAACACGATTAACACGTGCTGCGACATCAAACTCAAATTTGCGCCTGTTCATGGGGCCCGAATTCCACCTGGGCTGACAGGCCTTGTAGGATTTTCCAATGCAAAATACCCGAATAGTTTCTAAGGCCCAATCTATTGACCACATTGAGCCCAATCGCAATGACCGGTGGGTTGAAAGTTGAAACCTTTCCCATTCCATCGGTTTTTGTCGCTAGTAAAGCCGCCGGCACGTAGGATTTGTTCGATAACTGTAACAGATTCACCATCTTCTTTAACGCCATGCATTAGACATGCCCCCGAAATACGAAAGGTTAACAACAAATCTTTGGATAAGATAAAAGGACCCAACTAAGGGCCTGTTTAGCCCTGCATTTTATGAGGCTAAAGCACGTTTACAGTATAGAAAGTATTTTCCCTTAAAACACTTATTGTTTGGTGGAAGGTGTCACTTTTTTTTAAAATTGTAAAAGTGGATTTTTAGCATCTATCATGAAAGCTCCGGAGCCTTTTTCTGACCATTGTAAATGGGCTTTTTATTAAATAAGTTTAATAGATAACTTAAATTTCATCACTAAACCAAACAAATCCTAAGCAAGACTCACTAAATATGGTTCCAAAAGAGGGCCTTACGTGAGATACAATGTCGTCGTTTCTTCTCTCATTTATCTTTTGTGACTGGCACAGGCAAGCGTCTTTACTGCGCATATTGGAAAAGCAAATCAACCAATTCGAAAGAATACTATCAAAGTAAATGGAAGTAGCGTTTATTGAAAATATTACGGTAATTAAATAAGCACAACTAATTGTTAGCATTATTAAGATTTAACATTGATCCTGAAAAAATTATTTTAATAATTGCATGATTAAGTACTGATATTATTAGACATCCTAATATCATTATTTTATTATTTATGATAATTTATTGTGGTATTTCGTGCAACCACGCAAAAGTCATCGTTGTAATGGTGGTAGCATTGGCGGTCTGCCGGAAGACGGAAACAGTGTCATCCGGACGCACCTGAACAGAAAAGGAGCTTGGGGATGCAAATATCTCAACAACAGGACAATCCGAGCCGTCGCTTTCTCGCCTTCCTCTTCACCCTTGAATGGCGCAACGACTGTCCTGTAATCGTTTTCACCAGTTTATGGCTTAGGACACAGTCATATACCGCCTTGATAGGAACCATACACACAGAAACTTATGATAACCACCATAAACATAGAAAATGCTGAAAACGACTTTGAAATCATGAATTTGTATTTTTTGAATAGACGAGAATATTTCTAACAGTTCTATTTCGAATTATAAATTTACCGCGGAAAACAATCTTTTTAATTAGAAAGCTTTACTATACGAGTCTATTAAAACTAGAAACGGTTCGCATCATCAGAAAAGTCCTGGACATTGGTCCTTACAGGCTAATGGATGCACGGGTTATAGACAGCGAACGAGAGATATTTCCTCCATGCCGACTCGTCTTGTGCATTTCCCGCTGCTTTGCTAGCATCGGAAGAGAGGTCGCTCTCAGTCCCGACCTCAGAGGCTTTGATTTAGGAAGAAGTTAGTCCTCCCTACTGTGATAGATGATACGCAGGCACTCAACGGATTAATAAAATGCGAGATGCGAGCGAGCAAAGTTAAACACCTCAAATCACTCAGTTCAGATGAACTACAAAATAAAATTAGGGTCAATCAGTTGCCCAGCTATAGCAGCAATGGAAATACAATTCATACAGATAAAGTAAATAAACTAACGGCCGTATTTCAATCACTTCGCAGGAATTGGATGTCGGTGACAGCAGAGTTCAACCCAGGGTTGGACCATTAATTTGCTCGAATTGATAAATATCTACAGCGGCGTGTCGAGCAACCTGCGCTGCCGGAGTATCGAATAACGTCCTGCCTTTGAATTTGCAAGGAAGAGGACGGTGCGAGGATTCTTTCGGTGATGCTGCAACTACAAAGGCGTTATTTTCCCCTAAAGCATGCTGATTCAAAGACGAGAGAAAAAGGACAAACGTGCGCAATTCCCCCATTTATGATGCACCCTTGCTTCCACGTTCTTACTAGATATGCGCTGTATACGACGGCGATTAGTGCACTTGATAAGTTTTACTCTTTAAAAGCACCATTACATCGCCACCCACGTTGCATCCCTGATGTACCAGATCTGTAACTGCGTGAGTGGTGCTTTTTTAAAAAAAAAAAAAAAAAAAAAAAAAGATTGTACCACTGATGTCATTTTTCACTTATTTTCAAAGAGAAATTAAATTTCATGCTATTCGAACACTCCTTTAAAAGCTTCTTTTTTATGAAGGCTGAAAACATGAAAAAGTTTCAATAGTTTCTCCGGTTGAACCATTAATGTATTTCTATCAATTCAGTTATATATGTTTGCGCATGCATACCATGGCTATTAACCGGTCCATCTTTTTCTTCCGATGAATCCGGTTTCTTTAATGGGCGAAGAGCGATCGACTAAAGATCCCAACTCCTGCCGTCTGATCATTTGTCGAATCTAAGTGAAGAAGACAGCTCCTTCTACCTTAAACTAATTGAAGGATGAGACAATGAGATATGGACATCGTACCTCCCTATTGCATGAGCTGATTTCATTGATAACGGTGCAGCCGTAGCTCATTATATTATCATTTTTCAACGGGGTTGCTTAGCTTCCGGGAACACGACACCTTACGTTCAAGCCAGCCATCCATCATCAGCCAGCCTAACTTTACCATGACCAAACACGTGGCAACTGACTAAAAATGTTGTCTTGGTGAAAGATTGGACCGTCAGACAGCATGTGCTTGGATTTGCCAAGAGCCATGTCTTATGCCCCAAGGAAACGATGATAAAAGGAGAGCATGCATGTGAGAGCACGTTCATTCCAGCGAGCACTTGAGTCTCTTCCACTAGTTTGTGTTAGGTCCGTGTCGATATCTGCGTAGCGCGTCCACACACATAAAAAGAATGCCACGAAAAGATGCGATATTTATTACCGGAAGACGGTGGTTCTATCATCCACATGCTCATTTCTCCAACGCCCCTTGATTGGTTGTGAGACACAATGAGTGGCGCGCATGTGCTTGTGTGGGAGCATATCAATGCGTGTTTGCAAATCCCTTCCACCTGTAAAGATCATCTCCATACGCATGCATATGTATTTATACATGTTTGTGCATGTGCCCATAATCATGCATCTATACGAAATACATATGTGAGTATGGATGTAAGTTTGAACCCGTAACCAAGTTGTTTATATGCTAAGGTTTAGAGATGGACGTTTCTTCGGTAGTAGGTAGGGGATCAATATTCTATTCAACAAAGATGGTGGAATGAACTATTTCATAAAAATATCTTAAGAACTTATTTGCCAGCTTGCATGCTTTGATGAAGTCTTAGCTAAAAGCCATCAATCTTTAGCGATGTCTTGTTTCGATTTGGTTTTACAAAATCGGAAGTGGGTTTAATTTCATTTCGAATCAATATTCATGGGCTCCTTCTTAAGTATTACAGGCAATCATGGTATCTAAGGAGTGGACGTAAGCTCCTTCATATATATGCGTTCGAATGTGTGGGAATCGATGCAGTCGTTCTGTATTTTACAGCTACGCAGGCCATTTACATGGGATATATTAATTAGAGAGTGCGGATCCCTGATGCACCACATCAGTGAGTTACTGATGCCACCAATCACTTTTCTCGACAGTCCTATTTATTTTCAAGGCTCACGTGTCATGAGAAAAGACGATACCGGGTTTGTAAATTCTCACGAGATGTGAGATATTGAATGGTTAATGTAAAAAGGCGGAGCCATACGTCCTCCGTGTTGCTATGCAAGAAAAAATAATTTACCAGTTATTTTCGTAAGTTTGGGTAGAAAATTCATCTCATATATTATGTAATCAGCCTATCCAGAGAAACTATACTAAAAGCCAGGTAAATTAAAAACGTAACATTTTTAAAAATTTTATACATTACAATTAATGAATTTTTATATTTACAAGAACAAATAGATATTAGATCATCTCAATCAAAAACTATTCACAATTTGTCACAAAAGATTAGATAGCCTATTGCTCGAGGAATATATAAATTTTGAAAATTTATTCGTTGATTATTTATTATAAGTAAATTGAATTTAATAGGAAAATATTTTATTTAATAAAGACATATTCAAATTTTCTTTTTTTTATGTCACAATGTTTTATCACGAATATCTGCAATTTGCATCTTTTCTTGATGTTTTCATGTGTTGCATCTTTAATACTATTAAAACAAATACTTTAATCTCATCAAAAGGGCTTGAAAGGGTTGTCAGCATATTCTAAAAGTTTTCATTAATTTTATAGAGCATTGATTTTAACATAAAAAAATCACAAACTTACAAAAATATGCGGCTAAATTAAATTTCCTTGCATAAAGGAACTAAATGAAAGCAGAATTGGTGTTGAACATGAAAACATATGGCTCTACCTTTTTACTTTAGCCATTCAATATCTCATTTGAGAATTTACAAGCCAGATATTCTCTTTTCTCACAACACGCGAGTCTTGAAAATAGGGATGTTGTGTGAAAATGTAATTGGTGACATCAGTAATTAACTTACTGCTGCGGTGCATCAGGTGACCCGCACTCATTAATTAGACTATGTGATGAATGCAAATCTTATTTCAAGGACAATTCATGCCAATAATTTGCTGGAGCCGGCTATAACCCAGTACATGCAACACGTGGGTGAGCAATCCCTTCGTTGAATTCCCACTCACAATCATCTTTGAAGTGCTTGGAAAAGTGGGAGATAGGACAAAATGAGATGACACAAGAACTCGACATTTTGGCATAAAATCCAGCCTCTACGTGAAGCTAGATGATACATTTCACATTCACCAAACAGTTTCGATTTTGAGCACTTAGAACGTGTTAGGAAACCATGACGAGAGGTACGTTTGACAACTGACAGATTAGCCATATTAGACCCTAATTTCAATGGGAGACTTACACCATTCACACAATGGTTCCAAGAGTGACTCCTAAAGGAAGGAATTAAGGAATTAGAAAACGAATAACCATTCAGAATCCTTCTCCAGGAGTCCCCATCCAATTATAACTGTTCCAGTGCGGGACACTGTATATCCTACGCACCAACCCAAGCTTAAGCTATAAAAATACTAGAGATGCACACCCTCCAATTATTAGATGAGCAATTTGGGTAAAATCTAAATATAAAATAAAGATCTTAAAAGAAAAAAATTATTAGCATGAAAGCTAAACACACTTAGGAATGATTTAGAAATCAAGATGTTGATTATAGAGGCACTATGTAAAAGATAAATTATGAATTTGTGAAAATCTAAAGTTTCAAACAGGTAAACATTATCTTTGACTTTTTTCTTTTCAAGTCTGGATCCCCTGATCCCAAACATAAAAGGCCACATAGTTGATAACACGTGCTTAGGTTATCTCCCAACTTTATGAGATATGCAGAATGGGAAACAAAATCTCTCCGTGTAAGTAAGAGGGTGGGTCGATGTATTTAAACTTAAAGTAAATTACCCAACCATAAGTTGAATTCTTTACGTGGAACCTACTATTTGATAAAAAAAAAATAAAATTCATTGTATATAATTAATTTATAAAAATAAATAATATTTATTATATTTTCTTGCTTTTTATAAGAATAAAATTCTAGAATTATTTTTTAAAGAATTAACATATTCAAATATATTGTTTTAAGTTATTTAATTTTAAATAATTTTTAAATTTATAATATATTAATATATTTAATTATAATTAAATTAAAAATTTTAATTTTCTTTTTACTTTATATATAACTAATTTATAAATAATATTATTTGTTGTGTATTTTATCTTTTTGAGTGAACAAACCTCAAAATCACTATTTTCATAACATTCAACTTATTTAAATATCAAATCAAACTAAATTAATTAACTTTTAATTATATTAAATTAACAAATTCGAACATTTTTATAAATTATAAATTATAAAAAATAACACTATATTAAATATTTGACTAAGATCAAATCTTGGTTATGACTTGATGTGGAGATTTTTTATAAGGTTGTTTAAATTTATTTATTTAATATAAATTATATAGTTTTTAAAAGTAAATATTTTATTATGATTTGATCCTTAAGTAAGTACATAATAAAAAAATAAATTTAGGCCTTCATTCACTTAAAATAAAAATAATAATTATAATTTATGTATTTTTATTTATATCAATAAGAAGAAATAATGCAATTATAATTCTATTAATTTAGAATAAAAAACATTAAATATTTTGATCTTGGTCAAATATTTTATATACTAATATTTTTTAATGTGTTATATTTTGAAAGCATAATCAAATCTATTAACATAACATACATCTAAATAGTTATTTAAATTAAATTATTCATAACTTAGAATAATATAAATTTGAATAAGTAGAATTTTAAAAAATAATAATTTCAATTTTTATATATTTATAAATTTAGAAAATGCTATAAATACTGTTTATTTTTATAAATTAGTTAGATGTAAAATAAAAATAATATTAAATATTTTAATTTTGTTATAATATAGTAAGCTCCACCTAGGAATTTAAATTCATGATCGGGCTAATTTGTTTTTTGTTTAGACACTTACATCTACACTTTTACTCAAGTGTTATCAACCACGTGGATTAGGACTGTCGGACTGATGCCTAGCATCGGGGATGCGGAGTCTTTTTGTACTTTTCGCATGGAAACATTTCAGAGGCTTCGTCTCGCATTCAAATCTTAGATCTCTCACTCATCCTTGGCCGCCATCACTAAACTGTAGATGAATGATCATTGTACTTTCCAATCATAAAAATCCTTCCCAACTTCTTGATGTAACATACGAGCAGACGACATTTGCAAGTGAGCTCACCACTGGCCAGGGGCACAATGATTCGCCTTATTTCAACCTCTTGAAACGACTATATTTTGTTACTTACACTATAAAAAACGCACAAATGCGGCCGTTTTTTTTTTTTTTACTGCATATACTATTAAATGCATCCAAGGCCAGTTGTGCATAATGATTTACCTTATTTCAACCTCTTGAAACGAATATATTTTTTTAATTACACTACAACAAAAATGCACAAATTAAATGCAGGCAACATTCGCTGCATTTAATAGTATATGCCGTTTTACGTGTGTTGCATATAATATCTTTTATTTTTTAAAAATAACAAATAATTAGTACACACTTTAACATATAATGGTATAATACCCGCATATGCAGAAATGACATTTAATATATATATATATATGATTTTTCTTTATCTATTAAAGTAAATCACACCCAAGAATAATTATACAACTCACATATATCTAATTAATATAAATAACATAATATATTTTTTTAAATGACAATTTTTTTTAAGTATCTATTATATTATAAAATTTTAATTTAAATAACTTAAATAAAATTTTTAGGCATAACATGATGTAGATGATTTGCAATTTAAATCCAACTTTATATGCAGTCAACTAAATACGAATATCCCAATACATGCATAGTAAAACCATAATTCAGGGTTCTTCCACACTCCCACACCATGATTAATGGGCATATGCCCATCATCGTTACTGAGTACAATGGACTTCTATAGGAAGCCATTTTTATTTAGTCGCTATTAAACAGCTGGGTGGACAACAGATCCTCCATGCTCCAGAGGCAATCATTAGATTCTGTAGGCCAAGGCGTAGTGAATTGCTCCTGATTGCCAGGGGGGTATGCTGGCAAGTAGGTATCGACTGCTTTCCCGCTGCTGCTGCTGCTGCTAGTGTGGCTTGAGCTGGCGCTGTCAGCGAGATCGTAGTTCCGGTTGGCAAAAGGCTCTGCCTGTTTAATTTGCTTCTGAATCCTCGTTCGCCAGTAATTCTTTATTTCATTATCAGTTCTTCCAGGCAGCTGTCTTGCAATTTTCGACCAACTGCATCATCAGATGTAGCATAATCTCAGACAAATTTATATCAAAAAAATTGTAGAAAAAGTTAAAAGAAGCAGATTGGGAGAGCAGGAAGCAAATTGAGCAGATAGCTAGTGATGCTAGCATGTGGATATCAACCCTCAAGGGAAGGATGCGACCGGAAAGAGACCAAACAAAACCAAGATGAATGGTCAGAAGATGAAAATCGTAGTAAGATAATCGAAATGGACCCAAGTTAGCCTTTGTGTGACAAGGAACTGCGAACAGATATGCAGACTTTATAGAATGACAAAGCCGTAAAGACATACAGGACAAGATTTTAAAATGGTCAGAGGGTCTTTCCACTTACCAATATAGGAATTGGCAAACCAAATCTCATAGGCGGAGCTGAAATGGTTTGGACAGGAAAATGATACTTATGAGATTCTTAATGCACATAACTTGTCGAGCAATGCACTGAATATCATTGAAATCCTATAATGCTGATGCTTAATAACAATGTTAGTTTTACATCAGTGTTTTAATAATTTTACTTGAAGAATCGTTTGCTTAAGTTACTCACAACTATTAAGTGTTCATAAAAAAGAAGGCATCGCCATCATTTGGTCTACATAATTTTAACTAACTAACTGAATTTTTCTACTCAGAGAATAAAATTTACCATGTGTATCAAATTTAATATATAAAATTTAGACCAGATGAATGTTAATTTTAATAAATAATAAGATTAAATACACATTCTTCACACAAAATAACTTCACCCATGTATCCCAAACTAAACAATATTCATAATTTATAGAAAAATAAAAAGCTTTACAACAAAATAAAACACTTGTCAAAAACTAAATTAATCCAAAATTTTGCTTAGTTACTTTTTTAAGAAATAAAGGATTTCTCTCAAAAGTAGATAGCTATTGACATAAAATAAAAAAAATCCAAATAAATTAAGAGTATGGGTGATTTCTGTAGAAAAATTAGAAACAAAACAATAAATACCTATGTGTAAATGATTCCATAAAAAATCTTAATTTTTTAAAATAAATTTAGTTATGGCTCATACTAAAGGTACTATTGTGCTCTATGCATAAATACGCATTCACATGGTCTTGCAATGAACTTATACAAATAAAATAAAAACTAAAAGAAAATAATATATTATCATAGAAAGTAGATTATATTTATTTATCTAAGTTTATCTTATTAGGAAAAAATATTACCTTTCAAGTTTCACCAATAAGGTTTTTCATTGAATTTTTTTTAACAATTTTAAGAGAGATTGAAACTCCCTTTTTTTAATGCATTCTTTACAAGTGGATTTAAAAAAAAACTTTTAATATTTATAATTCAATTTTAGTATATCATTAATTTATCTAGAATTGAAAATTTTCATAAACACCAATAGCAAGAGGTAAGAAGATGTTAGAGCATTATTGACATGGAGGTTTCCAAGTTGTCATGGTTTATTTGGTGCGTTACACTAGGGTGTTTGAACTCCTTTCAAGTAGTGACAAAAAGATATTACTCAATCATAAGAAATAAGAACCTATTTGATTTAACTTATTTGGGGGACTTATAGTTTATTTACTTAAAATAAGTAGCCCATAAAACTAAGTAATATTTGAGTATGCTTACAAAAGTATTTATTTGTTTATTTTGATAGAGAAGCTCGAAGCAATTCTTAAAGTGCTTACGTGTTTATCAAACTTTTATATTTCCAAAATACCCGTATACATAGAGAGAAATGATTATATGATATTGATTTCAAGCTTTTATGAAACCTTTTAATTTAGGCCTATCTTGATAATTAAAAATTATCTAATCTAACTATAAGTTTTATTATCACTTCTTTATCTAAGGATTCAAAAATTATCCTAATCAAAGACTTGTATCAACCATAGAATTAAAATTATTTAAGGTGAATATAAACACATTAAAATTTATATAATTGATCAACAAATTTATAAACTTATAATTAAATATCCTTACCTTTGAAAATGTTCTTTCTTTATAGATGAATAATTATATAAAATTTTATACCATTCCAATCTCAAGTGAATAAGCATAAATAATTATTTTATTATATATATATTTATAATTTTTAATATTATGACCCATACAAGTATTTAAATAAAATTATTTTAAGTATTCTAGTTAAAATGATAGTAGTAAATATGATGAATTTGATTATTTCTTAATTATCAATGTGGGGCCTAAATTGAAAGATTTCAAAAAAAGCTTAATATAAAACCGATATCATAGAATTATTTTCTATATAATATAATTCTTAAAATAAGTTATTTGCACTAATATCCACACCTTTTTACCAACACCTATATTAATTATTTTAAAAATATTTATAAAATTGTTAACAACAACTTATTAAATATATTGCATTTATATCAATATCATTACCTTCAGTTTAAACAATCATTAATAGCCTTTCAATTCAATGTAGATGTAGTCCATTACATAACATTAAAGCAATGTATGTAGTTGATTATATATACTAGTGTTATCAGAATCAAACCAAACTAGTTGGTTGAATTAGTTCTGTGGTAAACCAGGTAGTTGACCAATTCAAAATGTCCTAGTTCGGTTCAATGGTAAGAATTTTTTATTTTAATATTATTAATAGAATAAAGAATAAAATAAAATATTATAGTATTATAATAAAATATGTTTATATTTAGGTTAATATCTATGATTTAAAATTTTAAAATCACAATATATATTTTTTTTCAAAAAAATGGTCAATTTGGTTGAACCTTGAATTAGACACCTAACTATTTATATCACCAGTTCGGTTATGATAATATTGATATAAACCATATATTTATATTTATTTATTATATAAAAATATATTTTATATATTTTATTTAAATTACATAAACTATATATTAATATATATGTGATATTTATATTATAATAGAAATATATATTATATAGCATTTATATTTATATATTATAAATATGAATGTAGTTGACTACATATATCATTATAATATTAGAAATATATATTATATTACATGTGTTTTAAGTTGGATGACATTAAAAATCCATTATACGAAAAGTGATAGTGCTAAAATAAATGTAGTATGCTTGATAAATTACTGATAGTTTTGTAAATGTTTTGAAGACATTAGTACATATGCAATTTTGATAAAAAAAGCATAGATATAACTATAAGTAGCTATTCTTAAAGTACTCACATCTCTTCATAAATTTCTATTTTTTCCCATCCCATACTTTCCAATCTTTCTCTATACGAAATCTTCATTGATTTATGGATTTGGAAATGTTTAATTTACTTTTTATTTCAGTTTTTATTATTTATTTGTCAAATTAACATTTAGTTTTTTATTTCGATCTATTTAAATATTTTACTTGTACTATTTTAATCAATATTTTATATATTATACCTAGGACTTATAAAGGACGTTTGATCTTTTATCCATTATTTCAGTATTTCTACTTTAACTCTATTAAACTAACTTAACAATTTTAAGTCATCTTTCTCGATTATACCAAATAATATCTGCTTATTCGAGTTACAACTAGATAGGTGCTTTAGTTTCTTATTTGACTTTCAATTGGATAGGTGCTCTAGTTACTTCTCAGCCATCATTGGCCAATAACCTCTAGCCGAATCGAACAGGCCCTAAGGGTGAAAGAAAGAAAAAAAATAAACAAAACAATGGTCCGACTTGGCAGAAAAATGGCTTGATATTAATAGCTTGGGTCTTGTTCTTTCTAGTTGTCTTTTTCCGAAATAACCATCTGGATCTCTGGAATGTTGTGCAATGTGCATATTAGTCAGAAGCAAAGGGTACCCGCCTCCCATGCATGCAACCGACGTAAGCTACGTACGCACTTGCGCACCAAACACGCTGCTTTTGCTAGGCCGACGCGCATGGAAAATGCTACTCACCTCAACACCTTCATAGTGTCGTATGCGCCAACATGGCAACGCACGATCTAATCCATCCATCGAAAATAATGCACAAATAAAGAAAGCTTAATATCTCCAAATGAAATGAAAAAAGTAGAAGAAAAGGATAACATAAAAGGAACATAAAACCGGTGAGGGAGTTGGACGCATACCGAACTCAAGCCACCTGGAGCCACGACTGCAAAATCGACGGTCGTAATTGAGAGTGGAAAACAATTGCACGTGTTTCAATCGAGGCCAATTCTGGCCTAACTGCAGTAATCTTCACGTTGACGTAAAAGAACATGGACTACTCAAATTGGCGGTAACCTCTGTGGATGGAGCACATATATGGAAACCAACATCGGTTTGGCCATATTGGCATATCCGATCTTCTCCGTTGAATGTTGCCCAACAGACATTTTTTCTTTTTTAATACCCGCTTGATTTACAGAAGAATCGTTCCAAAAAATAAAACATCAGCCTAAATTCTATCCTAGGTAAGAACTCATGATTTGGACGGTCCCGATTAATATACGTACCGGAGTCGAAGAGTTACCACCATCTAAGAAAATGGTTGTACACTATTATCTTAGATTAGATTCTTGACCAAGAAGTAAACGCCTGGTGTGCTGTAGGAGCAGGTTTTCTCCAAAAAGTTTTTAGAAACGAGGAAAGAAAAACATATTTCATCGACATGATCTGAACCGTCAATCAGCTGCATCAGACAAAGACTGTTGGTTATTTCTGAAGCCAGACGTCCACATAGACTAGGAGCGACTCATCAATTTTCTTTAATTAGCATATTTTAGCAAATTTTCATCTTGTGAAAAATGAAAATATTTCAAGATCTGAAAAGAATGACAAACGCTGATCAGGCGGGTGCAAGCACTCCTTTCCAACATGAGCACGCATGCACCGTTATCATTTTTCAAGGAAGATTGAAATCTCTCTGTTGCCTGAGCTTCTTCTATGAAAAGTGCGCAAAAGAGAAAGAAAAGGAAGAGGGAAAGGTCGCGGACCTAGCGAAGTCGACTGGATGAAATATGAAAATGGGAGATGAAACCATGCACTTTAACGTGCGGGCTAGATCGAGATGCATGGGCAGCACAAAGAAGAGCGTGGGCACCATGCAGTTCTTTGCACCGTGGGCTAGGATCTTGATGTTGGCCTGCCTATAAATTAACAAATTATTTGAGATGCAGGAATATTGTGAACCTCAAGACGGATAAATACAATCCAAAAACGCACTGAGTTATTCATCTGAACTTCTATATTTTTCTTCAAATTTTCATTCAACTGAGAGATTGGAACCATAATCTGTGTCGTCTATGTTGAGAAATTAGATTTGTCAGAATGGATCCAGATGCATGGATATAGGAAAACCCTTAAACATTGACTTTGGTGAGCGTGTGATGATCCGTGGAGTCTACATACGAAGTCTCATCAGCGAAGGGAATAACCGAAAAGACATGTTGAAGTTAGAATATTTTCAACCATTTCACACCAAAATTTGAACATGGGTGGTAAATTGTAACCTCAAATAATCTCTGACTTCAAATATTTCAACTTTTGTCGTATATTTATTTTTATATCCATCCATGATGAGGTTTTTCAGATGGATTGGATCCCCAATACTGATAAGAAATCTCTTGGAAAGGATAATATTCAATGGATTCAAATACCCATATCTATCATTCATGCAATTTTATCCAGGTGAACCCTACCTGTTACCCCACCTAGCATGGAGTTCCATGATCAGAAGCTGTTCTTCTGGCGTGATGTTCCCACGCCGGACATCAGGCCGGAGGTAGTTGAGCCATCGGAGACGACAGCTTTTCCCAGTGCGCTTAAGACCTACAAAAACACAAAATGGCAAAAACCAAAAAGAGCAACAGCTAAGATATAACATACGTTATTTCATTGGAATCTTTTCAAACCAGAGGAGAGATTGTTGTGAAAAAGATCACCTGCTGATCGAGCCAACGAGTTCCAGACGCCCTCACCATGGTTGGCTATGTAGTTTATCAGTATCAGATCTTCCTCCATAGTCCATGGCCCTTTTCTCACCTCAACTTCTTGGGAGTTGCTGTTCTTCTTGTCCATCAGAGATATTTCAAACGAGTGAGACAGAGAGCAAGAGATGTAGGTTTTATAAAGAAACTCTTAGTGCTAGGGGCTTCTATAAAGAGATCATCTATTATGCCTATTAGAGAACTCTAGCACAGATATCCGTCGTTCAATTGGTACCATACCACGTCAGACCCTGTTTAAATAAGATACGTCTTTTGGCCTCTACGTAATCTCATAGGACGTGGGTTAGAGACGCCTATCTTGTAGGAATCCTCTTCTAGGTAGGATTCCGAACTTACGTATATGCTAGGTATGTATCCCGGCTACTCATCTATGCTCACGTATAAAAATATTAAGTATGCATTCTCTGAAACACAAGCTATTACTATTAGCCTATACTTTTTAAAGAGTGACATTTATTGACTTGGGCATCGAAGAGTTTACACCAGTAACATTCCAGTACCCTCTGACCTTTCTCCAGTTTTGCAAAACTCTTGGCGATACTCTTCCATAAGTTACATCAGCACTTAGTTTGTGGACAACCTAAACAATGCCATTGACTAGCTACTTACTGGTCGACATATTACTGTGGTCACAAGAGTAGCACAAGCATACGGGTGTTGAATACGCATGTGGGTACGTTTTAACATGGACGAGTGCGGCGCACATGAAACGTAAAGGCTATAGCATGGAATTTAATCAAAAACTTACGCTTTTGGAAATAATATAAAAAGGAAATGTTCCTTCAAATTGGTAAGTTTAAAGCCTAACCTTTTTTTTTCTTTTCTTTTTGGTGTTTTATTGCTCGCTTTGTTAGAAGCGGATGTGGTACCACAGATGCCGGCACGTGTGCGAGTGTGAAAAAAGTACTTGCAATGACCATTTACGTTCCTTAACCATGAACTTCGCTATTTTTAACTGAGAGTTTAAATAAAGCAGGAGGCTCATAATTGAACAACTTTTAAGATTAGAGGCTTTAATAAACCAAAAGAAGAAAAAACGACATTATCATAAATTCAAAACAATTAAAAACCTAAGATATCTTTGAAGTGCTTCAATTTTCAACAAGCGGGAGATCATCTTTTCCCAGAAGCTACGTACCATAATAAGAGAGCTGAACAAACGAGAATGATCGACGCTGGTATATAGTGCATGGACTTACCACAATGAAAAGAAGCTGAAGAGCAACATATTTTAAATTTTAAATGTTATTTTTAAGCGAGATTGGGTTGGCCACATGAGCATGGCGTATCGATCTATCGGGTAGTTTTGAGAGGTTAATTGGCTTATTATGACTATAGTAGGGGTGCAAATCAGGTTAGGTCATATAGGTGAAAGGTTATCCTAACCTCAATCTTATTTGTAGAAACTTTAACTCAACCTTATTTGTAGATTCAATTTATATATTATATGTACAAATTTTGATTTATTTAAAATAATAATTAATTATATTAAATCTTTTTATAAAAAAATAAATTTTAACATATTAATCTTAAAAATAAATATGTAAAGATTAATGTATTAAAGGAAAGATTAAAGCGATATGACTTTCAAAGGAAA
This sequence comes from Pouteria campechiana, assembly GCA_036873735.1. NCBI lineage: Eukaryota > Viridiplantae > Streptophyta > Magnoliopsida > Ericales > Sapotaceae > Pouteria > Pouteria campechiana. Next base: position 18,983 of record JAYJMB010015028.1, read on the forward strand.
AAAGTAAAAATAGTATTGGATTTTAAAATTGCATTTTTATTGAAGATAATTAGAGGTGAGTTTGTAATTTTATTTGAAATAATAGATAGTATATCAAAAATTAAATGTTTATATATTTATAAATATATTAAAACAGGTTAGGTCAGGTTACAACCATGTTACTCCAACCTTAAAACCCTATCTTAAGAATAGATTGTATCTTTTAACCCGACCTAACTTTATGGGTCAACCCTATCTAAAATTTAGGTTGGAAATTTTTGGATTTGGGTTGACTGGACCAAATTTGCAACCCTAAACCGGAGCATTGGTTATTTCAAACATAACCATGGAATAAAAATCCACTACGATAATAAAGCTCTTTCTGGAATTTAAAAAAAGATGCGCGGAGAAGAGAAGAAAAGAAAAGAATAAACGTCGACCAGAGACAATAATTAAAAATAATGTAAATATAAATAGAAATTAGTTTCTTATGATGCCAGCCATCTAATTGCCGAGTCCATGTGACTCATATATGACATTCTACAATGGCCTCAATGTTTTTCTGCCACAATCAATAACCCGCCAAGTCGCTAAAGATACCCATGGCTTCCAGATCTGGTTGTCCAGCAGTTCAAGTCCTTGCATAATCAGAAGGCTACAACCCAGTGACTGGGCACTGCGTAAAGTTGGGCTGGGTCATACATACATGCTCACCCAAAATTTGGCAGACTCAAAATTCAGGCCCACATCTGGTCCATGGATTGTTTCTTCGGGTGATAATTGGCTTGGATCAGACCTTGTTAGCTCTAGCCACCCGATGGAGATGGATGGGTGCTTTACGTGATGCTGAAGGATGCCAAAAATAGCGTGGACTTGTACCTTTCTCTCCTGCTTGGGTTGACCAACTGCTCATGTTTAAGCAATGTAGATTTTAAAGTTTGGAAAGGTTCAATTTTTGGGGCCCATCATGATCTTGTGGCCGGGCTTCCGCGTGAGTATCGTATTGCCTGAATCGATAAGGATTTGATGCTGCTCTGGAAAGCCAGTGGCCGGCCACAACTCAGTTAGGCCGAATTTCCGCTTTGCTTCAATAGGTGGAGGCCTTCGTGAGTGCCACTGACCTGCGTGCACGTTCTTGTTGCACACGCAACCAATGGCAACAGCAACACGTGTTTTAGCATGGTTTTAGGCCAACAGTAAAAAAGCAACCTGACTAAATGTATATATCCGACCACGCTTGTATGTTTCCTTGGGTGTTGATGCTTGAATATATGTAATGTTGGAGTGTCTCGCCTGCAAAACAACATGCATCAGACAAAGATGAGAGATGCATTAGAACCTCCATGAAATCTTGAAGTGGAATTTCTCTGTTTGGGCCGAACAAGATAATTTCAGATAAGTTCAATTCATTTATTATATTTAGCATTCGCCCACCAAAGGGAATCAATCGACCCGAAGCAGATGATGGTAAATGACTGGCTTGCACTTTGCAGCCGCTCGTTGGACAGGTCGATCAGATCGTCAAAAAGCTTGGAATCCACCACGGTGAAGACATCGTATTGAGATGTGGATTAAAAAGGCCAATAGCAAACCATGACAAATTCACAGCAAACGTGTTTAAACGGTGAAAATCAAACAAATGCCAGCACCATTCAAGGTTTGTTATACGTGAAACATCACGATTTGCCGGAAAACGGTTGCTGAAAATGTCCAAGGCCTTAAAGAATAAACTGCAATTCTTTAATTTGGAACTCACGGAATTGGTAAAAATTGCACGAAGACCCCCCATCCCACCCCTCAAAAAAAAAAAAAAAAAAAAAAGTGAATTTTTGCACTGTCTCTCATCCATCTTACATAAGATCTTGCATATCCAACATACCTCAACTGCAGCGACGTGATATTTCTATAGAATAACTTTTCAGAAACCTCTGTCGTCCACGTCCCCAGAAGCCAAGCAATTAATTATGACTCAAAAGCCCATTTTTACGGTCTGATTAGTAATTATATGGTTAGAATTGACCTCCTGCACGAGAGAATTACCCTTGCATGTTGAATAAAGTTTGTTAGGATAAAAATAGAGAGAATACTGAGGCAACAAAGAAAATAAATAAATGAAATGAAATACAAAATACCTAGTTTGGAAAAGGCGCATTACATAATCATTGTCCTTTAGGTAATTATGCACCATACACAGCTGTTTTAAGGTATTTGCAGATGCCCCTAAGATACAATTTATAAACTTGAACATCAAAGAGAAAAAGTAGCTTCCTAGCTTGGTCACCGAACAACTTGATAATTATTGATCAACTTGTTTGGATGGAATATGTAAGATTGATTAATTGAACATTTGAAACTAATTTACGGTGGATTAAATGGGGATTGAAAAGAAGATTAAATTGAAAGTAATAGGAAATTAAGAGGGAATGGGATTGGATACCCTAGCTGATCCACGCTGCTTTGCTTATAAAGTTGATGAACACAACTATTTGCCCATTGGAACTGCTGTTAAGGAAGACGTGAATACCAGATCTTGTCTTAGAAAAATTCTTCTGCTCATTCGCAATTAAATAATGCATGCCACATGTTATCCAAAGTGGATAACCCATTAATGAAAAAGATAAGTGAAGCTGTCATGTGGTTCTTCTCCTTTTGAATTTTTCAAACAACCCATACGTTGCCTTGCTACCCATGTTCTACGTTGCAGGAAAGCTGCTACGTTCTGCTCAAAAAGAGGGGTAGGTTTTAAAATTTTAGAAGATTTCAACATTTTTCTCTCATTTTCAAAATTTTAATAATTCTATCCAAGACAAGGAAATCTCATCATGATAAAAGTGTCTTTTAAATATAAACCTTTACTTAGCGAAAGTACATCAAGATCTACCGAAGTGTACAGTAGTTAGGGCCTTGAACTATTGACTCCATTTAGCAAATTGGACATACATCACATATAAGATTTCAAATTTCATCAAATATTCATCATGCTGATATGTTTTGACCATGTGTTAGTACCCTAATTTCAAAAGCACTTTAGAGTGAACCTATACACTCTGGAAATAGAAGCAGCCACACTTCCAATACTTATATAGGATAATCTATTTAGAGTACCCTATAACTAAATAACCTAATACAATGGTTTTAGATCCGTTAAGAGCACAAAATACTCAACCTCATTTTCAACATTACAAGATCCAAGCACTATCTGAGGGATGCTAATAAATAAACATAAACCATGTTTGAAAGTTACTAATTAACATATTTTGCTCAATGAACTCTTGACTTAGGTTACAAGTCCAAAGTTGAATTTCTATTATTAAGACTTAATTAGTAGGTTTCAGTCTTATCCCTTTAGCCATTTTCCAGACCACATCTCTTATAAGGCTTTTGGTAAATGAGTCTGCTCAATTTTGATTTGATATAACAAAGTTAATATTAACTACTCCATCTTAGATTAGTTGTCTTATATGGTTATGTCTCAATGCAATATGTTTAAACTTATCATTATAAGTTTTATTGTATGCTCTTGACAAAGTTATCTCGTCGTCATAATGCAAATAAATAGGAGGCACTGACTTAGGCAAAATTGAAATTTCAAATAATAAATTTCTAAGTCAATCTGTCTCTTTTCTTATTGTAGTTAAATCAAAAAATTCTGATTTTATTGTAGAGTGAGTAATACAGGTTTGCTTTTTAGAAGCCTATGAAATAGTAGCTCCCCCAAGGGTAAAAATTCAACCAGTGGTAGACATAGATTCTAATTTATCAGAAATCTAGCTAGCATTACTATATCCTTCCAATATAGTGGGTTCACTATTGAAATGCAATCCATAGTTTATGGTCTTTTTCAAATAGTTTAATACTTTATAAATTACATTCCAATGCATATATCCTGGATTATGAGTAAACCTGCTAAGTACTCCAACAGCATAAGCAATATCCGGTCTAGTGTAATACATAGCATACATTAAACTACTAATCACTTTAGCATACTCTAGTTGTGCTATTTATCTATCATTATTTCTACATAACTTAATACTCAGATCAAAAGTAATAGAAACAAAACTAGCATTAAAGTGATTAAACTTTTTAAGAATTTTTCAATATAATGAGACTGAGTAAGAGAAAGTATATTACCATCCCTGATGATCTTGATGCCTAAAATGACATATGTTATTCCCATGTCTTTCATGTTAAAGCTAACAGACAAGAACCTTTTAGTCTCTTCAACAATTTCAATGTCAGTACCAAAGATAAGTATGTTATCCACAGATAAGTATATAATCACAACTCTATTAGAAGAAAATTTACTATATATACATTTGTCTGATTCATTGAGTTTAAAACCATTTGAAAGTATAACCTCGTCAAATTTTTTATGCCACTGCTTAGGAGTCTGTTTTAAACCATATAACGATTTAATTAATTTGTATACTTTATTTTCTTGACTAGGCATAATAAAATCTTCAGGTTGGTCTATGAAGATTTCTTCTTCTAATTCTTCATTTAGAAAAGTAGTTTTTATATCCATTTGGTAAATTTTAAGATGATAAATTAATGCTAAAGCTATTGATAATTTAATAATTGATATTATATCCATTAAAGAATAAGTGTTAAAGAAATCAATACATTCTTTTTGTTTAAACCCTTTAGCTACTAACTTAGCCTTAAATTTGTCAATTGGACCATTTATTTTTATTTTCTTTCTAAAGATCTATTTACGACCTATAACTTTTGACCTAGGTAGTAGATTTATTAAATTTCATGTACTATGTCTCATAATTGAATTCATTTCATCTTGAATAGCATCTTTCCAAAATATAGCATCAAGAGATTTCATAATCTCTTCATAGGTAGATGGATCTCCCTCTGTATGAAAAATAATCATATGTTCTTCTTTTATTTCTTCTCTTAATCCTTCCACTAAGAAGAGATAAAAATTCAATCCAAATTTAAAGTTTGGATCACTTATAGGTTTCTTACTTCTTTTTAAATACTCATTTTCAATTTCTATAAGGTGATCTAATGACTTAGAATCAACTCTTATAGATTAATTTGATTGTTGAGAAGAAGTGTTATCATTTTGATTTAGCCTATGAATCGATCTGTAAATATTCTAAAAAAATTCTACATCTTTAAATTCAATAATGATATTTTGATGAATTGGATTGTTAAGCTCTACTACCAAAATTTTATAGGCTTTACTATTTATGACATAATCTATAAATATGTATCCTGTTCCTCTATTATCTAATTTTGGTCTTGTAGGATTAGGTAGTCTAGCTAAGGCATTGCACCCCATACTTTTAAGTATTTTAGATTAAGTGCCTTATTTTTTCATAATTCATAAGGAGTATTCTTATGAAGAATTCTATTAAGAATATGTCAAGCTGTTAAAAGAGCTTCTCCCCACCAACTTTTATTTAATCCTAAGTTTGTCAACATCACATTTATCATTTCTACTAAAGTTCTTTTTTGTCCCTTTCTGCAATTTTAGTTTGTAGTGGTGCATAAGGGTTTGTTACTTAGTAATTATTCTAAAATTTTTATAAAAATTATTAAAGTCATTTGATAAATTCTGTTTTAAGAGATTTAATAGTTTTTCCCAGTTGATTTTTTACCTTTGTTTTATAAGACTTAAATTTTTCTAAAGTTTCATCTTTATTTCTTAGTAGATATACATAAGTATATTTGCTATAATCATCTATAAAAGTTATAAAGTATCTTTTTCTACCTCTACTTAAAGTATTTTTCATTTCACATGTCTGAATGAATTAAATCTAGTAATCCTGAATTTCTTTCAACTCTTTGAAATGGTTTCTTAGTTATCTTGGTTTGCACACAAACTTTACATTTATCTGAGAATTGACTGGGGCATTTAAAAATTTATCATAGTATACATGCTTCTAAAATTCACATGACTTAATCTATCATGCCATAAAGAAAAAGAATCAACATATAAGCAGAAGAACTAGTTTTATTATTTACATTCATTCTGAACATGCCATCTACAACATATCCTTTCTCAACAAATGTACCCCCTTTTGACATAATAAACTGATCAGACTCAAATATCAACGTGAATCCATATTTATTAAGAAGATCGACTGAGATAAGATTTTTGTGAATTTCTAGTACACAAAGTACGTTTGTAAGGGTGAGAGATTTACCAGAAGTCAGCCTCAATACAATCATTCTTGAGCCCACTACTTTAGTAGTAGAAGAGTTTCTCATGAAAAGATTATTTTCATTATTTTTATTTTCATGAGTTTTAAACTAATTTCTGTCTTTACAAACATGCCTAGTGGTTCCAAAATCAAGTTACCAACTTTGGTCATTATCCATAGAAAAAATCTCAGAAATCATAGAAATAAAATTATCTTCAGCTATATGTGCTTCAGGACCTTTTCTATTGCTGGGTCTCGAATAAGAATTATACTTTCTTTTAATAAGTCTACATTCTCTTTTCAAGTGACCCATATTTTTGCAATGAAAATAATGTCCTTTACACTTTTTAAATGAATTTTTGTTAGCATTTAAGTTGAACGTTTTAGAGGATTTATTATTGTTAACTACCATCTTTTCTTGGCTTTCCATCACATGGGCTTTAGAATGATCTTGTTCCTCTTTCTTTTCTCTCAATCTAGAAGCTTCTTCAATTCTAAGATTCAAGGAAAAATTATCTAAAGTCATTTTTTCTTTCATTTGCTTCAAATTCTTATAGTGGTTATTTAGTTTTGCAATAATAGAACTAATTATAATAGACTCATTCATCTTGCTACCCTTATTCTCTAATTGATTGACGATATACTGAATCTCATAAACTTGGTCAACGATCGGTTTATCGTCAGTCATAGAATAATCTAGAAATCGACTTACAAGAAATTTTTTGGTGCTAACATCTTCAGTATTGAATTTGTATTGAAGTACATCCCAAATTTATTTACTGTAGTCACATTTTGGTAGATATTGAAGAGGGTATCTGAAAGTGAGTCGATGATGCATCTTTTGCAGATGTAGTTGTTAAATTCCCACATCATTCTTCTATGACATTCTTGTAACTTCTCATCTTCTCTTTCTTCAGGCTTCGGAGTGATGAGAACATAAAAGACTCCAATTTCAGTAAGGTAGAAATGAAGTTGTTACTATCATCTTTTGAAGTTGGTGCCATTGCAGCTGTTCAACTTTAGTATTTCAAGTTTGACAAGTAGGATGTTAGATGATGAGTGGGCCATTGTATTCATGATGAAATAATTACCTAAAGATTGTTAGGATAAAAACAGAGAGAATAGAGGGGTAACAAAGAAAATAAATAAATAAAATAAAATATAAATACCTAGTTTAGAAAGCATATTATATAGTCGTTATCTTTTAAGCAATTATACACATTGCACAACTATTTTAGGATATTTGTAGTTGTCCCTAGGATACAATTTATAAACCTAAACACCAAAGAGAGAAAGCAGCTTCCTAGTCTGGCCACTGAACAACTTGATAATAATGGGTCAACTTGTTTGGATGGAATATGTAAGATTGATTGATTGAATGTTAGAATCTATTTTAGAGTGGATTGAATGAGGATTGAAAAGAAAATTAAATTGAAAGTAATCGAAAATGAGGAGGGAATGGGATCGGATACATTAGCTGATTCATGTTGCTTTGCTTATAAAGTCAACGAACACAACTATCTGCCCGTTGGAACGGCTATTGTAGAAGACGACAGTTGTAAAAGACGTGAATATCGAATCTTGCTTTGAAAAAATTCTTTTACTCATTTGCAATTAAATAACGTATGCCACATGTTATCCAAAGTAGACAGCCCATTAATAAGAAAGATAAGTGAAGCTGCCACTTGGTTCTTCTCCTTTTGAATTTTTCAACTCTCACAGGCTATGTTCTATGTTGCAAGAAAGCTGCCACGTTCTGCTCAAAAAGAGGGGTAGGTTTTAAAGTTTTAGAAAATTTCAACAAAGTTATGACTTGGATCACCAAAAATTTTGCAATGGGTGTAATCTAGATGAAGATCGGACAAGAAACAAGGCTTTGATATCCAAATGGTGCTTAGTTGAGTTGACATGACTAAGGGCCAGTTTGGCCTCACATTTCAGGGAGTAAAGTGCTTTTGGAGATGTAAATGTACTTTTGCAAACTTTATGCCCTTTTTGGTCATTCCTTTATGGTGTTTTTCTTTAACTGTGGAAACCTATTTTCCGTGTTTAGGCGGAAGCTAAAATTGGTGCTTCCTCTCTACGCACTTTTGCGTTGAAAGAAAAGGATAAAACTGTCAAGCGCATGACTCATGTATATATATATATAATTTTATTTTAAATGTATATTAAGATTAAAAATCTCAAGCATTTTTTTCCAAGCTAATTATGTATATTAAAAATATTTTATTATTAGTATTTATTTATTTTTATTTGCATATTATATTAAACTTTCATGAAAAAATTTCATGAAATATAATTATTTTATCATAAAATATGGATTAAAATTATGATATTTAAATATTTAAATAATATTAATGAGTATCTTTTATTTAAAAAAGAAGTTTGATGTAAGTAGAATTGATTTAACTAATGAGATTTCATTGAAATCTTTTGTAAAACAAAAAATATTGATGAAAATATTAATAATATATTAAATTAAAATTTATAAAAATATTGCTAAGATTTTAAGTAAGAACTTTGAAGTAAATATTAAATAAATAATATTTTATATTTTTTTAAAGTTTTTTTTTAAGATTTGGTCATTTAAATAATTTGTTTGAAGATAACTAGTGATGATGTTAAAGAATAATTCTTTTGTCATTTTTAGTCATTTGCATATTAAAAGTACTTTCATCATATTATAGCCAAACAAATATATAATATCAAAAGTACTTTTAAAAAATATTTTACTTGAAGCACGTTTTACTAAAGCTCTATTTCAACAGCACATTTTCAAAAGTATTTAAATTTTATAGCTGGGTTGAACTAGTATAAGTAAATTTCATAGCTGGGTTGAACGGAGAATAAGGGCTTTTTCGTGAAAACAGATGGATCTGTGGGTTCACGTGCCTAACCTCTTCGGATAGTCGTAATCAGTCTGGTAAGTGATTAGCATCAACATTATCCTCGTCACGTTTGCCTCTACCTTTTTGGACCATATATTGGCTTACGCATTCGCTTTTGGCAATCCAAATTAAGTCAAAACATTCACATGAATGGTGCCCGATCGAGTTTTTTGTAATCATCTTACTGCCGGACATCTCGACCAGTTCCATCAGCTTAAAGAGTTTTCCAAGGAGTGGTTTTGAGTTCTTTAATTTCCCAAGCACTCTTCTAAGTCTTAACAACATGACTTTGATGGTTTGGCAAAAATTGAGCCCATCACTTTTAGTGCCTCCTCATGCGCGAAATTATCGGCCAAGATAACATTTCCAATTAAATTCCTCAATCTTCTTCCACGGCTGATGCATGTTATGGCTACGGAGGGGGCCCAAAGCGCATTCAACATGCGATCTGTGGAATGTCGTTTTCAGCTTACCTGGCGAATTTGATTCTTGCGGGCTCTGGACGAAGATAAGCTGTCTTTTGTGAGAGAATTTAATCTTCAGTTGGATGGATGTAAGACAAAAATAAATAAATAAATAAATAAGACAATGAAACTAAATACTTATTGCGTAGAATAAGAAAATAGTTGTTTTTTTTTTTTTAACTTGCAGTGAAAGAGGCCCTGGAGCACTTTTTAAGTGAAATACGACACGTTAAAACTGCTCTTTCTGCATGTGGCGATTGATATACAGGCATCGAAGATGTTTTCAGGATTCACATGGAGGCTAGTTCAGATGCGAAAGGCTGTTGCTGAGCTATGGAGGCTTCTGTGTGGAAAGAAAAAAGGGCATTTATAGATATCCCCCATCTTTTAGCCGTTGTTGTAGATCTATCTACAACTTTTAATATTAACAAACATATCTATTAATTTATGAAAAAATTTGCATTTATACCACTTACATTGGTAGCAGTTAAAGTAGACGTTAATTTTTTTTTTCAATGGCGATCCACAAAGTATATCTATTAATATGGTCACTAACATAATTGGCATATCTGTAATTTTTTAAAAATAAATTTATAAGTATTTTTATAATTACAATCACTAACATAAGAATTGGATGGTAAATCTTTTTTACTTCTTTCAGTATAATGTAATAATTTAACTATCCGACAATTTTATTTTTTCTTTCTCATTATTTCTCAATTTTTTTATCAACCTAATTTATTTTAATTTTATTTATTTATTTTTAATTATTCTCTTCTATCACATCGCCTTACCATTTTTCCTTCAAAAGTTGTTTTATTATTAATATCCTTTCCCGTCTCCTTTCCTAATTCCCATGCGAGCCCAAGGTGCAAACAGCACCATACATTGAAAAGATAAACACCTGGACAAATGCTGTCGTGCGTCAGCGGAGCATCAAACGTTTCATCTCGTCCGTCCCTCCCAGAATTGATTGTCGAGTAGTTATCTGTCAAAGAAGGTGCTATGTATTATCTTACGGGGTATTATTTATTTATTTGCCAAGAAAACTATAGTTTTTGGCAGTGATTTTAACAAGGCAAGCCTACGTTTGTCTAATATTGCAGGTCCGCGCGTTTTGCCTCTGGAAGCCACCAAACATGCACCGGCTTCTAGCAAATGGCATTTGCTATCTAACGCCATTATCTGCGTTTCCATGGCCCTACAAAGGCAAAGCCGGCAGCTTTTTATTCGATGATGCGTGTGATTTCGTAACTTTTGAAAGCTGGCGGAAAACCTGTCCTATTACCTTTTTCATGTTTTTTAATATAATTTAATATATTAATTATCTAATAATCTTATTTTTCTTTATTATTATCTAATTATTATTTCCTATCTTTTCATATAATAAATTTATTTATTTATTCTATTTATAATCATTATCCTCTATTATATTACATTATTTTATACTTTTTTTTATATTTTTTAATCTTTTCCTCAATCCCAAACATACCCATGTACTCTAATTACTTTTTTCTACATATATATCACTTGATGCACAAGGCGTTGGCGATTTTATCTTCATGTGAGTTGGAAGGGAAAGACTATGCATTTAAAAGGAGAAAATCATATTTAGAATATTTCTCAGTAATGAGTAAACTCAAAATATAACGCGCGTCCCACTGCCGATCCCCGTCCTGTTCCTTGCTTAGGAGTGCAACCTGGGTAACATGAAACTCAACCCAGAGTTCAACCCTAAGCAACCCAAACCCGGATTGAACCCGACCCAAACCTAAACCGAACCCAAACAATATGTTAGTGTTGAGTAAAACCCGAATCAAGTCGACCCGAGTTGCACCCCTCAGGATCACGCCCAAGAAGCCTGTCTCGCTCGTCGCTCCCAAGCACCGGAGTAGATCGTACTTTAACTCTGGAGCAGAAAGCCCAGAGTAGTGATTTTCGGAATTCTCTGCTGCGAAAGAGGGAAGAAACGGAAATCCATCAGTCATGGACATGTCACCTACTCGAAAGCTCTGCCAGACCGTAAGCATTTACGAAAGCAGTCTCTGCATTGTCTGCTATGAATCAATTTTAATTCATTTTAGTCTTTCTTACCTTCCAAGTTTCTAAGAGCATTTTTGGGTAATCCTCAGCTGATCGCATCGGCTATTCGAAGATGCTGTGTATCCAACAATCTCTGCAGATTATGCGTCATTCTCAAGACCTGCCCTGAGTCCGATCCGCCGTTTACTCGAATTGCGAGTAAGGATCTGGAAATTCTCAGTTTCTAGAACCTTATACCTTTTCTCCCCATTTGTATTTCATTTTCCCTATTTTCTCTCTTTCTCCCCATTTTTATTTCATTTTCTCCATTTTCTCTCTTTTTTCGTTTCCCTGCTTTGGAAAAGCGATTTAGGACTTCTATTATTTACAAATTTCTATACGCTCTTGGGCTTCATGCATCAGTTCCGTGTGAGGTTTTAAGAACTGCAGTGCATTTTGCGTCCTTTGAGCTGATGGAACTTTCTACATGGGTGATTAAATTGCACATGTACGGGTCACGGGAGAAAATTGCTAACATGCTCCCTTTGCCAGTTTCAGATACGGGCGTTGGAAGCTGCCTGACAGAGTTTCAAAATGTTGATTATGCAGAGAACCAGATTTCTGCAGAAAATTGGGGTAATTGCTCTCGACTGAGCAACTTGGATGGACTATATTCAGCCCTGGGTTAAAGTTGGAAGTTAAGTTTCTCTGTTGTGTCAGTCGAATCATGGTGCCGAATGGCCACCTGCTTCAGATTGACTGAGGAATAAGTGATGAAATCAGTCTTTTTCTTAATTGAGTATACGCAAACGCCTCGCTCACACAGGAATTTGATTACTAAGCTGATAAACAGGCCATTCGCTGCCATCTCATCAGCCTTGCCAAATTGCTGTCACAGTTCATAACTGGCATCACTCCTCCTGCATGCCTTGCCATGCCATTATTACATAGCTGTTGGTTTATAAAATGAAATCTTTGTTTATATAATTTAAACGAAGACATGTCATCTCTCATCGGAATTGTGATTGCCATGTTGTTTCACTGAATCGTATGCTATAGGCTCTGTGGCAAGGTGATGATGAGACTGGTTTAGTTTCCACATCTTTTTAGAACGAAGAGAATAAATAGATTTGGATAGATCTCAGTCATGGATGCTCAGTTGGACACAGCGATTTCAACTCTAAAGCTGAACGTGTAGATTGCAAATGGATTATGGCAATTCCATCTCTCGGCAAAAGAAATAAAGATGCTGGAGTATGGCTTCTTCCTTCTTATTTCTGAGGATAGGGTATTTTGAAATCATTCCCCCTCCCTTCTGACTTCCATTTTATTACAACTGACTGTAATCCTGTTGGCGGTAGAAAGCAAACTGGATATATTAATGATACTGACAGTGTCAGAATAATCCTCTTATCACTGTTCAGCCAGCATCAGACCTTGTCACTAGAACATGGATACTGTAGGCTGAGATTTGTTAGATAATTGATAGATACAACCCACTACAACTGCTTGAATTCTATGCTTGTGGTATCAGTATCAGTTCCTATACTTAAATATGCTTTTGATGATGCTTACCACAAGCTGTTGAATAGGAATGAATTCTTGTTTTTTTGATGCAGATGGAGTTCTTTCTATCACAACCACAAGTAAGCCTCTTATTTATTATGTTTGCCTATGGTCTAACTCACTAAGAAATTGGAAAATTTCACTTATCAGAGAATTCTGAAAGGAGGTTAGTTCTTGGACTTCTGTAGTGATTAATAAGCAGGCTGAATATATTTGCAAATGTATGGTAATCGTGAAGAATCATCCAATAATGGAAAGGATGTAGTCAATTGGCCCTTCTAGTTTTGTGTTTTCACCATATATTGGGCCAAATGGCTGGATCTTTTGAGGTATAAATTGCTTCTCCTTGAAACTATGATGGGGGAATCTGCCCTCTTGATAGGAATGGATAATGCATTTTCATTGTGCAACTAGCACATTCTAAATCCTTCTGTAACCTACTAGCAGGAAACCAGGCCTGATTGAAGAAAATTAAAAACTGAACTCTAGTTAGAAATGAATTTAAAAAAATGGAGAGATAAATTCTCTGGAAATGTAATGGTTTGTTTCATTGGGTAGAAGATGCACATTTTTCTCTCTCCAAATCCCAGTCCTATTGTGATTTTTTTTCTGGGTTAAGGTTGTGATGATGTTGAAAATACCAAGAGCTCATGCTGCATTGCTACTACATTAATGAGATGCAACTGCAGCTCTAGAAGCTCTAAAACCAGTGAAATATGAAGTTTAATCTCTTAAATCTTAGGATGAGGAACATATCCTCTACCATATGCCAAATTGCCAATAGATATGCTTTATGCTAGCTGATATATGCTCCAGTGCTGAGATTTTGACCATTGGCTTCACTGGATCACAGTTTCATGAGGTTTAGGTTCTGATGTCTTGCAGCATGAAATTTGATTTCACCGAAGTACCATAGTTATGCTTTGTAGGATGAAATAATTGCTGCATCTTCTTATCAGGCAACAAGGGCTATATCTATAGAACTCACCCATCTTGCAATTAGCCTCTTTTTGTGTGCTTTTCATGTTTCCCTGTGGCAAATTGCAGGCACAACTGATAAAGAAGTATATCATTACCGTTTAAATTTGAAAGAAACTACCACTTCAAAGAAGTTGACAAGGTTGCCTTCTATACCTAAAAGGGGCAGGAATTTCAGGCATGCATTTCACCATATTTTCTTCAGTTTCTCTAAACACGTTCTGATGGATTGCCAACACATTTTGCTTTGATTGCTGGATCTCCGACTTAGCATTCATCTTATTTCAGTGGAACTGACGTGTCTTTCACTACTCATGAGAACATCATCCCATGGATTACCTGCTTCTGCCAAAAGGTTAGACTTGTCACGATATCAAGTTTTAATCTTTTCCTGTTAGGCTTACATATAAAAAAATGCCATGAGTCACTGGCTGACCAAAACCACTTAATCCATCTATTATTTGGTTAACTGATAATGGCAAAATTAGAAAATCACCAATAAGAATTAGATGGCAAAAACTTTTTGACAGGAATTAGATAGCATAAATGTTTTTCTTTGTCAATATTTAGAGCTTGTTGCATTTGATTTCCATTTTTTTCCCTTTTGCAGATAGTCATCATGAAAATTCCAGTGAGTTCCAATCAGCGAGCTTGTTCTGCTTTTGATAGTAAAATTATTAGTCTTACCCATAAAAGTTTTGCTTTTGAAGATATGACATTACTGTTTTCCTTGCTTTTGCTTTCCATATTCATTATCCTGTTTAAGAAGCAAAGAAAAATGCACATTGTTGCTGGTTAGATTTACACTGTTAAAATACTCATAATGCTGGGCGGGGGTGAAGTCTATCCAAGTTAATTCCTTTTCTACTCAAACTAGGTTTTATGGTAGTTGTAAACTATTGACTTCCTCCTGGAGTTTTGTATAAACAGTTAAAAGTTAATGAAAGCTATTTGATGGAGAATACTGACTTTAATGGAGAAAACAGCAATGATAACAAGTTTTTAGGGCAGGCAGGAAATTCAAAGCTTCTGTATGCAGAAGCAAAATAATGGTTATGAATCTTTTCTCCTACATAGAGTTAACATCATGTATGATATTAAAAGTTTAAACTTTCTTAAATCCTTGTTTCTTGTTGGTTATTTTTCTCTAATTTGAAAATGTACCCAAGACTTATCTATTTTGGTGCACAAAACATTTAAATATAGTTCTATCCTAATAGGATTTTCTACAAATGGACCAATGGAAGTAATTATAAATATGAAACTGTGTCCCCAGTCTCTTCCAGTCTGTACACCAATATTTTTTATTTTATTGGTTTATGACGTCATATGGGGTTGTACTTATATTGGTATTAGGAATTTCTTGTATTGAATGGAAGGATAAAGGACTTAAACCACAAATGAGCACCCAAGCTATGGCCATCCTTCACTTCCTATTGAAGGCATGAAAATTTTGTTGTATGTCTACTATCTATGTGCTATGGCTGTAGCTATCTTCTATCTAATTGGCTCATTTGTAGCAGAAGGACTGACATATCTCATATCATTGGGTTCATTTAGGGTGTATTTTTTTTGAAAGGTAAAAGAGATGTAAAACAGAAGGAAAGGTAAAAATATATAAAAAGGAGGTGATGATGTAACCGATATAAGAGTCATGCAAGCATTATAGTGAATAATGATGATATATATATGTATATATGTATGTATTTAAAATAGCTAGGTAATAATATGGAAAAAGCAGGTTAGTTTTACCATGTAGGTGGCTAAATGTCACATCAATCTAAAAATGAGAGAGAAGTGACTTTTACCTACCTTTTGGAGGAAGCTTTTACCTATCTTTTACCATACAACAATCATACTCTTTTGAATATTCTTACTATTAGCTTGAGGCCTACTTGCATACATGCTCCTGCAAGGGCCTAGCACTAGTTTCACAGGCATGCAGGTGCAAAAACTTTACGACATTCATCACCTGGGCCCAACAGTGAATACTGGTTGATCCAAGAATGTGACATGCTTGGACAACACGTATTTGAGCTTTGATTGATTGGTCGCACAGCAGTGAATTGGGTGATTCTGTTGCCTCTGTTTGCACAGAGGGTCTGGAAATAACCTTGCTCTTATTTTGCAGCTCTACACATACTTATTCAGTTATGTTTTGCTTACCTACATTTCCATTTAAGTGTTCAAAAGGAGAGTTTCGATTCTCTTTTTTTCTTCAGAAAGTTGCAGTAGAGCTGTTAGTTGAACATATGAACAATTCTGGAACAAGATGTGAACAGCATCTTCAGGCAAATGATGCAATTCTTCTGCCTTCTTCACTGTCAAATATTGAACGTCTAGCTTCTGGACTTGAAGAATTTGTTCTCAGGCATGGAAATGCTCTAGATAAAGAGTGTCAGGATTGCTTATTAAGTAGGTAAGCCTCTTAGATCTGCCTCACCATTTTTATTGTTGTTATCACAGTCCCTACCATCATACCCTTGTCCCCACATTATTCTGATTGAAAATCATGTTTCATCTTCCCCTGCATTTCCCTTCTGAATGTTAAGGACATCATCATTCAAGCTGTGTAAAGAGCCTTGTATGCAATTTTGTTACTTTTTCTCATCTTGTGTGTGCAAGTCTTAAGCTTAGTATAAATAAATATATCTGACCATCTATTAATGACAAGACTTGAACTTTCCAGGTAGTGTTCTGATTGTTATCCTGGTATTTGATCTAGCATTGCATCTTGAGTGCAAGGCATGGTATGCATGAACTATGCGTAGAGTCCATCATCTAGCTCCTAAAATTCCCATCTTTAACAGATGTATAAATGCATAATTTTAGAGTCATTAGGTAAAAAATTGAAGATTCATGCATCTTGAAAGTCATCATTTCAGTGTTAATAACATCTTGTAAATGATTCGATTTTGATACTTTATGTAAGACAAAATTTAAAGATTGGAAGAGGAGCAGCAGATGGTGGGGATGGTGCCAAAGGCACACCCCAGATGATGGAAGCTGTCGTTGTAATAACAGGACCAAAATCATCAAATCCTCCATCTTCATTGGCACATGGCGCATCAACGGAGGTTTGATATATTTAGCTGACTCTTTTCTTTATCATAGAATTCATCAATAGCTTATTTTCTTATTTTAAATACTAGATAAAATCTGGAATTTTTATCATTTCATGCTCATACAATGTGGCACATGACATGCATTTCTATTCTGTTAGGTTACCTTTTCTTAACTTGTAATTATTTATTTGAAAGGCTTCTTATGAAGAGCCTCCTGACTCTTGGTAGCCCATCTAGTACTCTTTTGTGAGAAAGCATATCTGCATCCTTGGATACTTGGTACACACACATATTATATATATATATATTTTTTTAAATTTGGCTTCTATGTTATAATGGACTATTAGACTGCTTATAGTGGTTCAACCTCCCTATTCATTTCAAAGGACAGATTTGAAATAAAGATAAAACAATGCTTTACATTTTAAACTGTGATCTTTAACCACTTATGTTAATCCAAGGTCATAATGAGAATTGTTACATCATTTTGGTTCCTCTAGTTCAATTTGACTAATTGTGAAAATTGTTTCTCCAGGTTCTATATTTCCATAACTTTTCACCCTGCTCAATCTCGCAATCTTGTTTGAATGCATTGACAAACATTGATTGGCAGAACTATGGCTTGACATTGCGAGACCATTCTGTGGATCGAGATGGCAATGCAGTACTAAAGTGGGAGGAATTACCATTTGACCATATTTACATTGCATTGCACAGCTACCACGTAAAATATCCTGAAGTTAATTATATGTTTTTTGGGTTTAAAAATTTTCTTCTTCTTAGAACTGCATTCTTTGTTTGTCAGATGCACTGATGTGAAACCATCATGGATGATCATCTGTCATAGCTCTGTTGTCAGCTGATCATATTATCATGTTAGTGGGAGTTTTTTGGGTATTTACAGACCAACCATGGGGAAAGACACTATCAGTTCTGACAGCCAATATGTGGACCCTTTGGGTGTGTTTGTTTTGAGGTAAAAGCTCCTTTTTGGATAAGAAAGGGTCAAAGCTTCTTCTTTTCTTTTTCTTGTTTTTCCCCTTCATATAATAGTGTGACATTTAACTATCAATAATTACCCTACTTTTTTCTTATTACTACTAGCCTTTTTTCATTAAAAATTTATTTATTTTGTCTTTATTTACTTTATCATTGATATCATTCCTATACGGCTAACATAAGCTCCTCTTCTTTGACATAGCTTTTGCTTTCAACCCCCCCCCCTCCCCCTCTTTTATATCTCTTTTACTTCAAAACAAACACCATTTGTGTAAGTGAAGGCTAATCACACTTCAGTGCATCTAGTACTTTGATTTGCATATTGAAATCTATACAACTGTTCAACGATTCCATGACATGCTGGGAAGGTTACGATGCTGCAAGCACAACAAAAAAATGTAGCAGACAAAAATCTAGTAAAGAAAGCTGTTAAGCTTGCATTGGATGATTTGAAAGTGAAGTACCCAGGATTACTTCTCAGCCCAAATGCTCTGAAGGTAAATGTTCTCTTGCTCTTCATTGTTGAAATTTTTAACTCAGCAAACTAAATCAAATTCTTTGACTGTTCCTATTTTCTCATCTCTTGTTGAATGCGAATTTCACGAATGCAAATGAAAAAAGGTGCAATAATGGCTGCCCAAATGAAATCAAGATTTTAGAAGAAAAAGAACTGCAAAATATTGTAGGGATTCCCATCGAGCAGTCCATTAGGGAACTTGAAATTTTAGACAACTTGATCTCCATCTGGGTCGAATCGCCTGATGACTCAGATGAGTGTTTATAATAAGATATTTTGATAATATTTGCAAATGGATATTCGTGATAAAAACTAAGGCAGGTGTCTATCGTTAGATTCTTTACTGTTGTATGTGTTGCCTAAATCAGTGAGAGCTGCTTCTCTGCTGATTAAATGTTCTTGACCCCCACAAAAATGAAGTTCAAAGTTTCAAACTTTGTCTATCCTTTTCTTACCGTACAAAAACTTTGTCCACAGATACAGAGATATGCTCCTGATCTGTCCAAAGCAATTGCTGGGTTGATATCATCGTCCAATGAGTTGGAATTCCAAGCGGAATGCGCCTCTCTTCTTGGGTTGGACCTTTCTGACATCAACGAACAAGGCAAGATTGAATCATGCATTACCGATAAGCTCACGGGAATTATTACAATGAACGATTGTAAGCCAAGCAGAGGTAAGCTTCATGCCACTCGTCTATTTGATGATAATGCTAGTCGAAAAGAAGAATTCCAAGACAAAGGAGACGATTAATGCAGAGATGCTAGCACTTTGATCTTGTAAATCTTTTGCCGGTTTCTGTTTTTGTATAAAATACTGCCATTGGTATGCCATGCGTTCTCTATTGTACAAGCAGCTGCAGATGGGGGGAAAAATCGTAACAACATATCCAGTATCAATAGCAAGGGTTTGATTAATTTTCTGGGAGCTTCAGTGGTTTCTAATCCAACCAGTTTTTGGATAGGATTGCAAAGCCAGGCAGAACTGGGCTCTTAGCCATTTGTGGACAGGTAGGCCCATTACACTTGATACACTCCCCTCCGGTCGACATGTGCATGCAAAGCTTAATAGGGCTTATGCAAATGAATGTAAGTGTGCATATCTATTTTAACAGAATTATTAAAATTCAAATGAGGTGCTAAAGTCTTAAAAACTATTATAAATTTGTAAGTAGAAAAGTATTGATTAAATTACTTATTATCGTAAGTATGATAATTCCTATGCACATCCAAATATTTATAGTAATGATAAAAGCAATTCAGTTAAAAATTGATCATGTATTTATAAATTAATAAAGATAATTTAAGATTTATCGAAACTCATTAATTAGCATTAACTGTAATTGCTAACCTAAATTCAAATCTTTTTTTATCGACTAGAGTTTCAAAGTTAAGAGTTGTATCGAAGTTTTAAAAAAATAGAATTAAAGTTGGCCTGAGATGAACCCAATGCAACCGCACGAGAAGTATCCGTTTTACGTGTCAGGTGACGATCTTGAGCTGAAAATGGGCGGTGCAGGGCCCTGCGTGCCGCAAGCAGCTGTATGACACGCTAAACCCTTCAAAGACTAGAAGAGGAACATCCTCCACATGGTATTTTTATCGCACTTGGAGCTGGACGCCGCTGTCATTACGAAAGCCTCAATTAAAAACACATATCAATGCCGGTCTGTCTTAAGATTATTGTATACGGCTTAAATATCTATGTATCCCAATCAGTCATGCCTACCTCCGCTTCGTCTGATCCCAATCGCCTCATGATATGAATGCCTTTATCATCATTATCCTCTACATCAGTCCAGGCTTGTCCAAGCTGTTTGGGTTTGGGGGTCCCATGTACACCTGCGAAGCCTGTATCATTAAAAATCGGTATTGAAAGCAATCAGCAGTAGATCTATTTGCTACTCCTGCATCCTACGAGGTTGATTAGCAGGTTCTTAATACCTCCAAATCAGCCTGAATCGTTGAACCGGCCATCAAGTACGACTCACTGTTCGAAATCAGATTGGTTGAGGAACGCAAGCCTCAGCGGTGATTCTTTCAATGATGGCATTAATTATATATTTTTTTCATTTTTGGTGTCCAATCAATGCCCAACTGGCATTGATAAGATGGTGTGGTTGGACGGTCCAGTAAGCATATTCTTGGTTCATGATACTTCCAGAGCTTAGTTTTAACTAGTTGGATACCAGCTTGCTGAGCAGTTTTCAATACCCGTCTGTCACACTACGCCACCAAAAGCGGATTACTCTGTCTTTAGTAAACGTGGGTAGAACTTTAATCCAACCAGTTGTTTCACAACCAGCAAAGGGTCTTCCCTTTTAAATGTTCTCTGTCCCCACCCCCTCAAAGTATTCTTCACGATGGGGGACTGCCCCAACTTGCCTTGAAGTGATTGCTTTGTTCCTTAAGCAGACCTGACAGGTTTCAATTTGCATTTGGGGGGCCATAGCTGCAAGGTCGAAAATTGTATAGTGGAAGTCAGGGTGCCTTGATTTTTGTGTCAAGAGACTATTATGACGGACCTTGATGCAGACTTATATATTTGGAGCCAATCAATTTTCTATGGTTAATACTGAGGATTGTACTGGTTAAAATGAGATGCTCAAATCTTTCACGCCTGGGAATGCTTGGTTGGAGATGAAGGAAAAGAAACGCGAGAAGATAAGATGGATAAGAGCCTAGATTCCTTCTTGCGAACTCATATTTCCTCGGTGCCACCAATAGTCAAACAACACATCAACAAGGAGAGGCGGCCAAGATACTTTGAAATTTTTAGCAGATGTACACTGAAAAATTAATATACCATGAGAAATACAGGTCTTATACAAGTAAAAAAAAATAAAAATAGATGCCTTATTGTTTTCTCCTTTTTTCTTACGCTTCTTTTTCTCTTCTTCTTCAACTTTTCAAACTCAAAACCTACATATTAAAGTTTTGTTTGTTTATTTATTTTTTAAACAGGGAAGCCTACTTCTTCCTTTGTTTATGGACACCAATAAATTAGCCCTTTTAACCTCTGCCAACAAAGTCAACGAGGTCTTCTTTTCTTTTGTTTACAAGCACTAGCTATTGAAAGCGTGATTAAGTTTGTTATTTCACTTTTACACTTGAGTTACTTTTAGAATAAAATTTATTATTTTTCAAATTTCACTTAGATAATGTTACTATTTAACATTTAATATATGATATCATGAGCTAGTTATATAAATAACAAAAAGTTAGCTAGATTACATAAGATATTTGACAAAGTTAATGCTTTTATTCATGTAACATGTTTAATGAATTTTATTTCTTATTAAAAATAAGCATTTGTTGATGTTATTGAAAGCATGCCCAAATTTGTTATCTCGCTTTTATAATCTAGTTACCTTTATGCTAGAACTTATTATTGTTACTTTTTTTATTTTTATAGATTATTACAGCTTGGCTCAAAAATAACATAAATAAATGTTATTTTTAAACCAAGGGTGAATTCTCCTTGGACTTATCCCACTTAAGATAATATATAATTACATAAATAACCATAAATAAAATAAGAATCATAATAAATAACATTACATGTCCATTCCACAATATAAGTTTTATACATTAATATACGTACATTGTCTTTAAATAAATATTTGGAATGACATTCATCATCTAGCCCTCTTAGGACATGAACTAATACATTCCTCTTGCTGCATTCTCTGAAAAAAATAAATTAAGATCAAGCGAGTCATAACTCAGTAAGTAATAACTCAGTAAGTAAGATGGATGTAAATAACACATATATTAGAAATAATCTATATGATGTTCTACTATTAGTACATGTCATATTTCATGCCAGCTTGATAAGGCAACTCCATTGACAAAATGCAGATTTCATCTAATACTGTATACTTTAGGCCCCCTGGGCTAGCCTATATGTAGGATAACTCAACCCGCGAGCTCAATTGGTAGTGTTATGAACAAAATAATCCAAAGTTTGTCTAATGTGCTCTAGGCCACCTAGGTTAGCCCACTAGGAAGACAGCTCAACCAGCAAGCTCAACTAGCAGCATAATCAATCATAAGCAATTAATAAGATAATAATAAATAATTTATCTTAGACCATAACTAGTCTAGATTAGTGAATTACATACTAATTCACATAATAAATCCTTTTATTTCACAATTGTCTAATAAAATACATTATGTAGCCATCATTTTGGTGATCTAACCCTTTCATTGGGTCCAAAATATCAAAAAACCTTAAGATCAACTACTTGATCATTCAGATCAGTGATTGTGGAGTCCATAAATTGATAAATTAAATCTCATCATTCAATCCCACATGATCTGGCCATCTTTTGAATAATTTGACTTTTTCATTGGGTCTAAAATATTCAAAAATCTTAAGATCAACTACTTGATTGTCCAATTTAGAGTTCGTGGGATCCATATATCATCAAAATAAATCTGACCATTCAATCGCCCATGAGCTAATCACTTATTGGTCAATCTAATCATTCCAGTGGATTCAAAAGATCCAAAAACCCTAAAATTAATTATTGGATCACTCAAATCGGAAATTAGATGGTCCAGATATGTTAAAAACAATCTGTACTGTCTGTTTATACTATCACTAGATGCCGCCACACAATCGCTCAAGCGCCTGGGCTGAACAGTGGCCTGAGCCCACTGGATATGCGTCCCTAGACTTTGTTTCCATCACTATCGCTTGTCACCGTCGTCGTCGTGGGCTTCCCATCTAGGTCATGGCCTGCTTGGTGCTGAGCTCTGATTAGCCTGACATTTGTGTGGGTTAGGGCCTGTGCACCTGGATGGCCTGACTTAGTGCTATAGTGCTAGGTTGGCCCAAGTGCTAGCTCAGTTGACAAACTTAGGTAGCGAATTCGCTGCCAATGGACAAGGACTTTGGTCTCTTGATCAACGGCAGGACTTTATTGAAAATCCAATTTTTTTGACATTTTTAGATTCCCCAAATCTTGGAAATTAATTATGAGTATTTCAAAAAACATCCCAATCAATTTAGTGTAGTTCATCAGTGTCCTATGATTCAAAAATCTAAGGTTTAATGATTTTCTTAATTTTCATATTTTATTAGATTTAACTAATCAAATGAACTCATTTTAATCTCAAATTTCTATCATAGCCTAATGACATTATTTAAAATATATCCAATAGTTTAGATCTTACAAAAATTATCCAGAACAAAAACCAAAAATCCCCATTTATGTCCGTTAATGTTCACGGACGACTTTCGTACCTTTTTCAAAAAAATTTTGGATTTCTTTATTTTATCCACAATGCAATGTACATATATTATTTCATGAATCTAAGTTGTATGATATACTTTAATTGACAAGAGTTTTAATTAAATATTAATATGTGATATAAAATTTTTGCATTTTGCAAAAAATAAATAAGGGTACATTTCTAACATAGACATCTTTTACGTTAAAAATTACTAATTATTTTTATCAAAATTTTAAAAATTAACATAGAAGTTAAATGCACATATGATAGAAACATTAGATGGATCGAAATCCTAATCTAAGAATCGCAAATAACCTAAAAATCAACATTTTGATATGCTTTGAAATTCAACTCATTTTTCCATCCGCCTAGCATACATGATTTTCTTTTGTTTATCCCCCTAATTTGAGCATTACACTTGCTCATAATTCACATCTATTCCATTTAAAATCTTGTAAATAATCATATGCATACACAAACTTTATGGATTGTAGAAATTTTGCAAGTTAAAAGGGATATCTATCCACTTACCTCTATAATAACTCACGAAGGTTTTTTTTTAACATTCTCCTTCTTAATCACGACACTTTTACAGTGACAACACCTCTATAGTAGCAAAAGCCTCTCTTTGTTCTCTTGTTCATCACCAAAACTCTCCATGAAAGAGCAAATGGAGGCTTGCGGATTATCCTGCTCATAAGAGCATGCCACCCATGCCCAACCAGTCTTGCTCATGCTCTGACGTCTGCAGCTGTCTCCTTATCTCCCCATGCACTTCACATGGCTGCCCCTCCCATGTGCCACATGAGGGAGGATAAAAACTGGATTATCCCATAGATGATGCTAGGGGTGTAAATTGGGTCGGGTTGACTCGGGTTAGGGTAAACTTAACCTTAACCCTATTCGTAAAATTTTAACTCAACTCCAACCCTAGCCCTAACCATATTTGTAAAACCTCAACCTAACCCTAAACCAACCCTATAAAATTTGGGTCAATTTTGGGCTGAATTTGGGTTGATAATTGAGGTTAAAAAATATTAAATAATACACATTTATTTTAGAAAAGGAGACAAGTATATGAGTAAAATGCATAATAAGTTAAAGATAATACTACAAAATAACATGTAATCATCCAAGCCTGTCATTTGTAAGTAATGGATGCTTTCAACACTTCAAAGTCTAAATCAACTCATACATAAATAAATTTTGTTCAACCAAACAATTACAAAAGTGTCATCCAAGTCAAACAAAGTTTCATCCATTCAGATCAAACAAAATCTCATTCGAGTTCCACAACTAAATAATTATAAAATAAATTCAAAATAAGTTCTATAAATTTAATTTATATTTAAGGCTTAAACTTTAAATGTAAAATGAAAATTAAAACTGCATAAGCCTCTATGTTCAAACTTCATTACATCACTTCAGTTAATCTCTACCTCAAATTAGGGCAGTAGGGGGGTAGGAAAGGGAAGCTATTTCAAAAATTTTTTTAATTATTAAATTGAGTAGGGTCAAAATATGGTTGTTAGACCCCTCAACCTGAACCAACCCTATTTGGCAAATCGGATTGCATTCAAGCCGATTTGAGTAACCCTATTTCAGAAAAATCCAACCAAAATCGATTTCAAATTGGGTTAGGCCATGCGGGTTTGGGTTCGACCTGACCTTATTTAGGTGATGCCATTGTTTAACATTATATCCAATGGCATCTTGATTTAGAGATATAAATAATTTAAAAGAAAAAATTACATCAAATATTTAATAAAGTAAATGTTTCTTGTGAAGGATATTTATTAGGGTTCATTTTTAGTGAAAATGAATAATCATGGACACTGTTGAAATTGTAACTAAATTAATTATTTCATTTTTATAACCTAGTGTTTGGCAACAAGAAATGGAGAAAATCCTTTTCTTTCCTTTTTTTTTACCTCTTTTAATGGATGTGATATTTATTTATTCCAATAATTTTTATTTTCAGTTATCATTTTCTATCTTTTAATTAAAAATTTTAATTCAATATTACGTATATCTTGTTATATTAATTTAGTTTTCCCCAAAATTTATCTTTTCTCTTTCACTTGTCCTTGATCATTACTAAATGTACCATTTTTATGTAGATAATGTCATAATGTAACATTACCTAAGGTGTTGAAGTATAGAATGTCACAACCCAATGGGGCTTCAATTCTACTAGGAGGATTTGAAGAGGAGAAGAAGAAGAGAGGAAGACAAGAAAGAAAACAAAGGTTAAAATATTACAGGAGAATATGCACTGGGTATGGACACATTTTATGAATGATGTAAGTGGTCATCCTTATTCTTATTACTCACAACAACATTTATATAATATTACAGCAGGGCAATGAAGTTACTACCACAACAGTTTTCGAAAATATAGGTAAAATCCATCATGTTAAAACACTATCCTTTTGATCCCTTTTGCAAGTTAGCTAAGAAGGGAAGAATGTGGGTCGAGTTCACACGAATTCTTACTTCTAAAAATGTACATACATGGTGGGTACAGTTCACGTACACATCTGCATGGATACATCGGCCAAACGAGTTTGGAATGTAAACCCTTCACATGAGCCGGAGAGAGAGAGAGAGAGAGAGAGAGAGAGAGAGAGAGAGAGAGAGAGAGAGAGAGAGAGAGAGAGAGAGAGA
>JAYJMB010015039.1:0-45528 GCA_036873735.1 Pouteria campechiana
CCTTACTCACACTACTACAGAAAATTAGATTGGAGCAAGGTTCTAAATTTGGGTGCCCACGACAGCACCACCAAATTTCCACAGACAACGATCTTCAATCATTTAGACAAGTTCTTTCGAGAACTTAAAACTCTTTCTTTTATCTGGTTTCTCTCCTCACCTAGAAGAAAATGAGATGAAGCTTGCTTCGTTTACATCCTACCATTCTTCTTAACAATACTTAACAGCATTTTCAAAAGCTGATTTCAGCTCCCTTGGGAGACGAGGTGAGCCTTATATTTCTATCACCCATGGTTCCTTATCTTGTTTCCATTATTCCATTATTAACTTGACTTAGAACTAGGTGACTGATGTTTGGCTTGAGATATGAGTTAGTAGGTTCTACCCAAATGGGTCCCACCATATTTGATTGCAGTGCAAACTCGTTTGGTATCCATTGCTTGTGAACGCAGTTAGACAAGTTTAGATGAAACCCATCTCTATTCATCTGTTCGGTTTGGGGAGAAGACAATGTTGGGATCGCATGTGACCACTGGTGGGCAGCAGCAATAACGACTTTCGTGCATGTGTTGGTGGGTCTATGAGGAATCGCCCAATCCGCAGGTGCCCAACTGGCCAAAAATTGTGCGGCCTGGCTTTGTTGCTGGCTAACAAAGCCCAATAGCTACGCAGGCTTAGTTTGAGTGAGTCCAATGACCAGGCAAGCTTAATTTTGAACAAGCCCAATGACTTGGAGGCTCAATTACATGGGCTCCGATATGCTTTGGGGGAATAATTTCGTACTGCATGGGTTTGATTGATGTAGTCCAGCACCAAAATTTGATATTTTGTCACTTCTAGTGGACCAAATAAGCATCATAAACTTAGTGCTTTGAGATAACTTTTAATAATCTTAAGCATTTGGAATTTATTCTAATACCTTAGACGTTTCAATCACTTGGAATGTGACAAAATTTCTTCCATGACATTATCCTTTGCTTTGGACTTTCAAAAAAGCCTAAAATTCATGGGTTTTATTAGAAAAATCCCTAATACATGGGTTTTGTTGCATTCGACTTTCTTTACTCTTTTTTCATGTTATCACTCATTCCTTTGTAATTCAAATGAGGAATTTACTGACACACTTTGCCCTCCATTTTTTAACAGGCATGGATTCTCATAGTAGAGTGGGTTCTCCATCCCTTATCAGTTCGATCGATTATGTGGACTTTGACGATTCTCCTATTAGAGTGGATGAGTTTGCCTACATCTGCTACAACATTGATTTAGTCTCTGTAAGAGAGCATGATGTAAATGATCATTTATAAGATGAAGCAACATCAATGCACTATATAGCATATAGTTTCATTCTGAATCCTCCCGTCGCTGATGCAATTCTTTCATCTAATGCTATCCTTCAGCAAGATGTAAGAGTATCAAAAGATGGATTAGAAGAAGGAGAATTCCTTGTTCCATCATAGTGTGAAGGGGAAGTTCATGTTGCAGCCCAGTGCCAATGGAAAATTTTTCTTGCACCACAACACCAAGATGAGGTTCCTATTGTGCCACGATGCTAAGAGAAAGTTCCTATTACACCACCATGCCAGGGGAAGTTCATGTTGCAGCTTAATGCTAAGGGAAAATTCCTATGGCACCACAATGCTAGTCACAGCAGAAATGGAAGAAGCAAAAGAAAGGTGGTGAACCTCATTTTCAAAGTGCTATCCATTATTATCAGGTTAAGGAGATAGATAAGGGCTTCTTTGTTTGGCTGAACGCAAAGCTCTCAAAGTAAAAACTTCCAAGTTTTGCTAGTGACCTCCCTAGTCATTCTCCGATACATCACTTTTCCATGATAAATATGAAGAGTAAAGAAAGCCCTTTCGCTCTCCTCTCTCGACCTTGCTTTGTGCATAGAAAAGATGTTGAGAGCGCTTACCTATCTACCAATGCTTTTGCACACTATGATGAGAAGGACCACTTTGATGGCTATTTCTTGTCTCCCATCAAAGAGATGTTGGATCCTCATGAATACTCTGTGGAGACCCCTTGCTAGAGGGCAATAATTCTTGAGGGTTATAAGTTTGTTACTGATGGTGAAAGAGGCAGATTCAAGGGTGGTTTACCAATCTTTAAACCTTGGGCAAAGCATATAGCAGTAGCTCACAAAAGCATCCTCTGTTAGGCTAGCATTTATGATGTGATTCTTTGCACTCATGGTCCATTCCACTAGCACATGGAAGCCATGCGCGGCTTCATTTAGTTCTAGTCTCCGACGACCAATTCCTTCCATTTCCCTTGTGGTGAGATGAGCATGATGCCGTGGGACCTTAATGTCATTTGTGGGTTGCCTATCATCAGGGAGCCTTTTGATTTGTACCTCCCACCAAATGAGGATTTCATAGGCGGCGGCTTAGGTTATCACATCTTGAATATAATGAGTAAGTTAAGATGGTCTGGCACTAAGCTTTCCTGGATAGGCTGGGCACAATTGTTCGGAAGGATTTCCAATACCAATGCTCAAAGATGCAAGATGCTAGCATCTGAAGATTGGGCTAAATGGAATATTTGGGCTGATGAAGCTCTTGTGAGCAGTATCACCCCAGAGGAGGAATTAGTCTTATTCCTTATGTTGTGGCTTTCTGTTATTATCTGTCCTTCATCAGCACATAATCATTGCATCAACCCTTTATTCTTATTGCCGGCTCTTTAGCTTGCTAAAGGTAAGAGACTGTCCATGGCTCCTTGCATATTGTGCAACATCTATCGCGGGTTGAACGATATGGTTTTACATTATTCTGGGCTTACTTCCTAGTCCATTTCTTTACAGCTTGGTTAGGACTTTATTTCCCCTAGATTTATAGGGTTGACTCCCCAACTCAATTTCCTAGTGAAGGTTTACTATTAGGAAAGTTTTTGACTACCATTTTTAGGACCATACGGTTTGATGAAATGACAAATTGGTTAGTGAAGCTACACAAGTTTTCTCAAGAGATGTTTCTACTTGCTCCAGTCAATAATCCTTTGGGATTTGAGGTGAAATGCATGGATGAAACCTTTGGCAAAATTAATGATTTTATCATTTCTTTGCAAGCTTCCTTGCTTCCTCTTCGAGAAAGCTCCAGGTTGTGGGTTGAACCATATTTCTCGAATCGTTTTGCCAAGCAATTCAGTTATGACCAAGAAATGCTCGGTCGCGTCATATTTATATCATGAGAAGAGCGTATAACAGAAGTAGGTCCAGCTTGGTGGTATCCACTTTGTTCTTTTTTACCTCTATATTTTGAGATTATGACATTTTCTTGCCCAATCCAGCCCAAAGAGTCCATGTGACCAAGGACTATGCTTGGTGGTACAGCACCAATGGGGACAAAATTAGCATGGTGATGCCTCCTAATTATGGTATGTTTGCTTACCATCCATTG
This sequence comes from Pouteria campechiana, assembly GCA_036873735.1. Classification (NCBI taxonomy): domain Eukaryota; kingdom Viridiplantae; phylum Streptophyta; class Magnoliopsida; order Ericales; family Sapotaceae; genus Pouteria; species Pouteria campechiana. Next base: position 3,405 of record JAYJMB010015039.1, read on the forward strand.
ACATCCTCTTTCGTACTTAACATGCCTAAGAATGTCTTCTTGGGGGCACAGCAAGCCATGGATTTTGAGAGGCCGTCCACTTTTCCACAATGATTTATATGGTTAGACAAACATCGCCCTCATCAGAATATTCATCACACTGATCACAGTCACATCGGGTGGTGGGGTTATGGTGAGCGGATATATCTCATAGGTGAAGATATCTGGACAGAGCCGATAACTCTTAAGTCGGCTATTCCTAAGTTGGCTCCTTATGTCTCTCCAGATTATGCTGAGCAAATTACACCAATCAAGTGTGCCTCTTTTAAGGGAGGAAATGACCAAAGTAGAATCTAATACAGAGGCAAGGTTGGAACGGTACTTGGCGGATTGTACTCTAGTACGATTCCATGATAAGGCTCCTCAAGCTTCAGTTCCTCAAAAAACAACCTTATCTCGAAAGAAAGGGACTGAATCTAGTAGTGCTGCTGCAAAGTAGGATGAGAGGGAAAAGATTAGCTGAGGATTGTCTGAGCCTCCTCCTCCAAGAGTGACCAAAAGTGTAATTTCACGCCGCAAAGTAGCTCCTTCGATTTCGACTCTCAAGAAGAGGACAAAGGTAGCAGCGAGTAAAGAGGCTTCTACTCTAGTCATCAAGAAGAGAAAGAAGATGACAACTAATGAAGAGGTTCCCACTCCAACTATCAAGAGGAGTAAGAAGGTTGTAGCTAACGACGAAGTTCTTGTTCCGACCATCAAAAGGAGTAAGAAGGCAATAGCTAGTGAAGAGGTTCTTGTCTTACAAAAGAGAACCACTGCTTCCAGGAGCTCCATCATAGATTAGAGGAAGAAGGCCACAATAAGTCAGAAAGTGCCTAAACCTCTTCCTGGGAGCATACTTCCTTTTGAGACGACTCCTTTTGCCCCGTCGTCTTCTAGACCCATTGAGGCATCAAAGCAATTGGTGGAAGGTGTCAGAGCATCTAATGGGGAAGATATCAAAGTTGTTGCTACTGAAGGTATTCTCATAGAGATGCATACCAATCAGCTGGATGTTGTTAATGCATTAGTAGGCGACCAGAGGGAATCATTGCCTAATCTCTTCAATTTTTATGAGGTCATTTGTCAGCTTGATGACATTCCTTCTCCTCTTTCTCCATTATCTCCACACCTTCTTTATCTAGTAAGACCTTCAATTGAAGAGGAGGTTACCTTGGTAGAGATCCCAATTGAGGGTGTTGCTTTTGTAGTTGTTCCTGAAGGAGAAGCGAACAAAGTTACTCCTGATCTTGAGGATGAACATGCTGCAGGCAAAGCCTTACCCTCCATTCCTGAGGCATTGTAGGAGATTAATGATAGTGCTTATAAATCACATAGGGAGATACCTGAAGCATCAATATCACATTTTCATGCTTTGCTCAGTGAGGATTTTCTTCAAATGCTGTCTTCTACTCTCATCAAGGCAATAAAGGAGCAAAGCAAGGTTCGATAGGAGAACTTAGAAGATGAAGTCCGATCTTTTTGCTCAGATTTTGCTAGAACACTGCAGAGAGACCCTTTGCTCGATGCAATCATAAGTTTAAAAGATAGTTTTCTATTCCATGTTGAAGGTATAGAAAGGCTAGGTAGTGACATCTCTTGTTTATCAGCCTTCTTCAAGCAACTTGAGTCTTTTTAGCAAGCATGGGAACAGGCTAAATTGTATGTTATCCTGAGACTTCTTGCTGAAGCAATCACTGCCAAGGAAGTTGAACTTGAGGATCTATGAGCTAAAATTGGTTAGAAATCATCAATCATAAGCATGGCTTCGGAACATCTTTCATATCTTCAAGCAAAGTTGACCTCTTTAAGAGAAGATGTTAGATCGAATAGAGATCACCTTGAAGTCCTTCAGCGGGAGTTTTACCAGTTAGTCCATCATTTATCCTTTCAAGAATCTCTTGTTACTTACAAGGAGAAAGATGAAGCTAAAGGTTTAGAGACCATCAAGCACTTGAAGGAAGAAGTGGCTGCTTCCCAATAAGAAATAACAGTGATTGAGGAGACTTTAAAAGAGTTAAAGTCATCTCCAATTGTGAGCCCAGAATCTACTCAAGCCTTGAAGACACTAGAGAAGCAGTTCAACCTTCTGAAGAAGTCTATTTTAACTGCTTTAACTCATTTATAAACTCCTTCTATGTAGGAGAATCTTACATGCTAATGAATATGTGATTTTAGCATCTTTTTTCTCACAACACTTCATTTCTTGATATGTTTTCTCTTTTTTTTCATTAGCAATTCCACTTTTGCATGTGGGTTGAATTGCTTAAGAAACATGTGTAGGGAATAAGGAAGGAAGCGCAAATACCCTCAGCATTTTGCTTCCTTTCGACTCATGTATAGCAATGATTTGACTTTTAAATGTAGATCAAAATGCTTCAAGAACATTTGCAAGGATTAGAAAGGGGGGATCAAATGCCCCTAGCATTTGCTCCCTTCCAGCTCATGCATAGTAACACTTTAAGAAACACCACTAATGGGTAAATGCTCCTATACCATTACTATTTACAATCCAATATGAACCATTAGCATAAGCCTCTTGCACGACATAAGAGCCTTTTCACTTGAGTTCAAATTTGCCACCCACCATTAGTTCGGTCCTTTGTTTGAGAATTAAATCACCCGGGTGGTAAACTTAGTATTTAACCAATCGGTTATATGCCTTAGCCATGTGGGCTTGGTATAACTCGATTCGGAACTGTTTTTCATCTAGAGAGTCAAGCTCTTTGAACCGCAATTTGGCTTATTGGTCAATTATCATCCCTGAATGTATTGCAACTCTAAGCGATGACAACTGCACTTCCAAGGGGAAGACCATCGCTGCCCCTAACACCAAAGAATAAGGAGTTGAATTGGTTGTTGTCTGGTGAGTGGTACGATAAGCCCAAAGCATCTCTAGCAATTTGAGATATCATTGCCATTTATTCTTATCCATCGTTCTTCTCATGATCTTTAAGATTGCCTTATTGAACGCTTCCACTTAGTTATTTCCTTGTGGATGATATGGTGTAGAAAATACATGTTTGATGCCTTATTTTTGACAAAATGTCTCCAAATGGAATGCCATCGTCCAACATAATTTGGCATGGATTACCATATTGATACACAATCTTGAATTTAATAAATTCAACTACTTCTTTGGCTCTAACTCTCTTATATGAGTTAGCTTCTACCCATTTGGAGAAGTAATCGGTTGTAGCCAGGATATAGGCATGTCCCATGGAAGATGGGGGATTGATTGGACCAATGATATCAAATCTCCACTATGTAAATGGCCAAGAAATGTTTGTGGGTACCAGTTCTGAAGGTGGTATATGCCGGATATCCCCATGGAACTAACATTAGAGACATGATTAGGCAAATTACAGCGAATCTGAGACTATGGTAGGCCGATAATATCTTAGGCATTTGATCCATCCGTATAATCTTTAACCAGACAAATGCCAGCAGCATTCACTAAGATGTGCTTGCATGAGTTCATATTGAATCTCTTCCCCATTAAGACAATGGAGCTAGAGTCCATCATATGCCTGGTGATACAGTGTATTATTGTAATACACATATCGAGTAGCTCTTTTTCTTAGAGCTAAACTTTCTTGTGAGTTTTCTGGGAGAATCTCATATTGCAGGTAGTCGATGTATGGGGTTCGCCAATCATCTGCTAACAATTCCATGCAAGCTACTCATTCCACTCACTTATCAATCTCTTCATCATATGAGTCAGGAATGGGGCTTCGTTTCTCAACTATGATGATGACCTCTTGGCCTCCGGCAATGGCTAGAGCAGTTGCCAAATTTGGTAGAGCATCAGCAATGGTATTTTCATTCCTCAGAATATGCCTAATGGTGACTAGAAAAAGCTGGTCTAGTAGCCCTTGTGCAATATCATAATGTTGGGGCAAATAGGGCTAGTGAACCTCATAATCAGTGGTTAATTATCGGACCACTAATTTCAAATCAACAAAGATGTCTAATTTTGTGATCCCGAAGTTGAGGGTAATTTGAAGTCCTAGGACTAATGCCTCATACTCCAATTCATTGTTGGTGTAATTCTTTCCTAAGTAGAAAGAATATGGAAGCATGTCTTCTGAGGTGAGATGAAGACAATTCTAATGCCAGCACCGACAACTTTGGCAACACCATCAAAGTACATCTATCAGGGAGTATTGACTTGTGCAATAAATACTTCTTTGTCTGGCAAGTCTTCTTGTACAACAACCTCTTCATCAACTGGATGAGCTACCAAGAAGTTAGCTAAAGCTTGTCTTTTCACCGCTTTTCATGGGATAAAGGTGATGTCAAATTCTGACAGCTGTACTGACCACTTGGCCAACCGTCCTGATAACATGGGATGAGTGATCAAGAACTTGAGCAAATCCACTTTAGAAATTAACCGGATCTCACGAGCAAGGAAATAATGTCTTAACTTTTGGGCTGCAAATACCAAGGCAAGGCATCTCTTTTCAATCGGAGAATAATTGCATTCTGCATTGATCAACCAATGACTAAGGTAATACAATGCTTGTTCCTTACCGTCTTGATTTTCTTGTATGAGTAATGCCCCCCAGCGATTGCTCGCTCATGGAGATGTATAGAATAAATAGTTTACCCTTGGCTGGTGTAGCCAAAACCGGCAGTTTGCTAAGTAATTCTTTGATGGTATCAAAGGTTTTCTGGCTAGCTTCATCCAAAACAAAGTCTACATCCTTCTTTAGTAGACAATGAAATGGCTGACATCTTCCTGCTAAGTTAGCCACAAATCTTCTGATATAAGATAGCTTGCCTTGTAAACTCCTTAGATCATCTATGTTCCTTGGGGGAGACATGTTCCTAATGGCCTCTGCTTTTTGTGGGACTACCTCAATTCCTCGATGATGGATGATAAATCCCAAGAACTTGCTTGACCCAACTCCAAATGCACATTTGAGTGGATTCATGCATAGCTTATTTTTCCTGAGCCATACAAAGACAGTGTGTAGATCCAGATGATGCTGATCATAACCATTAGATCTTACTACCAAGTCATCAACATAACATTCAACATGTTTATGAAACATGTCATGAAAAATAACTTGCATAGCTCCTTGATAAGTTGCTTCTGTATTCTTTTATCCAAATGACATAACTTTATAGCAAAAGAAGCCCATTAGAGTGTGTAACGCAGTGTAAGCCTCATCTGCTGGCGCCATCTAAATTTGGTTATAACCGGAGTAACCATCTATAAACAAGAATGTATCATAGAGTGATGTGCTATCAATAAGGAGTTCTGTATGTAGTAGCAGGAACTCATCCTTCGGATAGGCTTCGTTGAGATTGTGAAAATCAACGCAAACTCGTATTTGCCCATTCTTTTTCTTCACCGAGACAATGCTGGAGAGCCATCTTGGGAACTTAATTTCTTAGATGAAGTTGGCTTCTAGCAATTTTTTGATCTCATTAATGATCTGTTGCTCCAATTCAGGTCTGAACCTCCTTAGCACTTGCTTTATTGGCCACTTACTTGGAGAGATATGTAAAGAATGCATAGCAATATCCAGATCTAAGCTAGGCATTTTAGAGTATGTCTATGCAAAGACATCTTTGAATTCCCTGAGGAGATTCATTAGCAATTTTTTTCATGTTCTGGCAAAGATTTGGCGATGAAGGTAAGTCGCTTATCATCATTCGTGCCCAAGTTAAACTCTTCAAGTTCATCGATTATTGGTTGTTCACCATCTTCTAACCCTGGCGGAGCTGCGCCATAGGTTATTTCTTTTAAGGAAGAATTAGAGTCATTATCTTCTTCTTCTTTTAAATGGTCAAGGTTTGGCTTATGATTAGACTAATGAGTCTCACTCATTGTTCCCAACTCTGATTCAGAAATTGATGGGACATCATAACTTCTTTGTTGTCTGTATCATCAGGTCCCTCGAAGTTTGCTTGCTATTCTTTGTCATTGAACTTAGATTCTTCCTCTTCTATGGAAGTATGGTGAGAGGTGAAAACCATGTAACAATGTGTAATTATTGTCAGGGCAAACGACATTTTTGACATCTTGGACTCAGTAGGAGCTGACTGACAGTCCCACATAGTGGGATCGATGGTCGACCTAATACTCGCACAGGAGTAATCCAAGGTATACTCCTTATCACTGTCTACGTCAATATCATTGTCCGCACTAAGACCTGTCTGATCCCCCAGATACCAAAGACCTTTTAATTTTTTTTTGATCGGAACCAAGATGAGCGGACTGGTTACTGACATATAGGGTTCATCAGGGTAAATACCAAGGAGGTCAATCATCTTTCTACATCCCTTGCTAAATTTCTGAAAATTTTTAGCAAATAGAAATTTCTTGGTTAGAAGATCAGAAGTACGACATTATCCATAGGGCAAGCCTATCTCCTTAAATACTAATCTTTCTCTTTCCACTGGGGATTGCGATTTAGGTTCTTTGCCCTGAATGATTTCTGACTTGGCTAATCAAGTTAGTGGCCAATTGTATTTGACGAACATGGATTGTAATTTTCCACCTTCGATCTCCCATTTAATGCTTTTGGTGCTAAGATTGGAGGATGTCTCTTGCTTTGCTTGACTGGTGCTCCTAGTGTTGATCTCAAAATGCAAAGACTGCATTGGCTTTGAGACTACTTAAGAGTAGCTTGGCATTGAAAGTGATGATGTTGGAAGAGTAGTTGTTGTCCTCTTTGAGCCTGGGGTGTTGATCTTGAACTAGGTATTTTCAACTGGTGCTGAATGAGGCGACATATGTGCCCACAAAGAGTTGGCGACTTGATTCTCATAAAATCCAGCTGGTGGGTGTATGGCTTGCCCTTGCCTATTGATGGCCTAGTCGATCCTCTTCCATGTCCTCTTCCAAGTGATCTTGGCGTCAACGTCCTAGCCTGGAAGGTGAAAGATTGTGAAGTTAAGGAATTTGCAACTGGCCTCCAGTTGAATATATTCTAAATTGGCGGATTTGGTACAGAAGCAGGAGTGATTTAGTGCTGCAATGATTGCAGATGTTGAGCCGATGATTTTTCTTCATCATAATTGTCTATTTGGAGCACTTCCAGCTCTTTCATGAGTTTTAAATTATCTTCTTGTGAAACTCTTGTCGCAATTTCAAAGGGCAAAGACATTTATGGTGGAATCACTAGGAACGGAACCGCCTGTGGAGGTATGGCCTGTGATGAGGGTCTTTGTGATGTTGACCCTTATCTTTTAGCAGTAAATGGTTGTTGTCTTTTATCTATGGTCGGCTTGGCCGATTCTTTTGGCTGCTCTAGTTCATTTGGTGTCAGCTCATAATATTAGGCTTCTGAGAAGAATGCCTCTGAAATCTTGAATGGTTGTACATAAGCTGAGATGTGACTCATTATGCCGTCCTGGTAGAACTTAAAGCATTGGTGCACTGTGGATGCCACAACTTGGTATCAATGTAACCATAGCCTCCCGAGCAACAGATTGTAGGACGGCGGCACATTGATGACATAATAATTGACTTTTGTGAGGAATCCTTAAGACTCAAGATAATATTCTCCATATTCCTTTGACTCTATTGGTTAAAGCCTTAAATCACCAGAGTGCTACTTTTGAAAATGGATGGGCATATCCCGATACGCTTCAGTACTTTGAGTGGGAGAATATTCACCACAGATCCTGGATCTAGCATAATGTGGTTAAACTTTTCTCTCGACAAATCACCACTTACAAACAATGGATGATTATGCTTTATACTTCCAAGCAATAAGTTATCATCTATGAAGGTGATAGTTTGGTTGCATTCAACCGTATTAGCAACCTCTACCGGGTATCGGTTCTTGCCGGACTCATCTATGAGCGCTTGCTGAGACTCTTTAGAGAGCTGAAGTATATTGTATATGCTCAGTCTTGCCGGGATTCTGCTCAAGTGAGTGACGACATCATAATTTGGCTTATTTGTTAATTATGGAGCTTCCCTTTCTTCAATAAGGGGACAAAGAATTTCAGGCACTAGCTCTTCTTGCATTGGCACCTTTCCTTTGTCCTGAGTTGTGTTCTTCCCAGATCGCAATATGGCAATTATTTTTGATGACTTAGATACTGCTTATGGAGCATTCTCTTCATTTATCATAATGTTGGTCATGTTGCAAGATACCTCCATAGGTTCTGATGGTTCCTAGATCAGCAACTTGAGCAATCCGGAAATGAAGTAGGTATTTCTTTAGGTAATGGAAGGGCCTTTCCCAATGCGATGATGCATTCCCATATTATACATATTTCTTCTCGTAACACAGGGTAATAAAGGCAAACATTGCACCATCTCAAGGCAAAACATAGAAATGTTCCCCTTCAAGAGGATGAATTCCTCGCACTTGTGCTTTAGAGAACTGGGAGGTGTAATCATGGAATCTGTGTATGAATGCTTTCGTCAACACCTCCCAAGATCTGAACAATTTAGTTGGCGATATCATGATCCATTTTAGGGCATTCTACTACCAGACAATGAAAATGGGAAGCTCCTGATCGGATATGCTTCATTTTGTGACATCATTTACACTAAGGCTTGATAATAGAATAAGTGTCTAATCGCAGCCTTTTAGCTTTTTTTAAATAACTTTATCATGGGCCACCCTAGGTAATGGATTTGTTTGGTTTCTGGAACTGTCATTAAAATGGGGGCTTTCATGTAGTGTAAGTATTCAAGAACCCTTGTAATATATAATTTTATGAATACTTGTTCTTTTGGTGGGTCATCCATCACTCTCATCTTGTTATTTTAGGCTTGATTGAATGCCTTTATGAAGTTAGACGGCACTCGATGGTGGAAATAGGCCCTTTTTGCCAAGTAAAGATGGATTTCTTCAGCCTTTGGGTGATCAAGCGATTGTGGATCGCTCCAAGCGGCATTCCTCCATTTGTGAACATAATTAGTCGTATTCTCACCATAATTTTGATCTCAGTTGATAAGAGACTTCCTAATTCCTTCCTTTCTTTTGGAAAGGAAATATAGCAGGAATATATCTTGTAAAGGGACCCATTCTTTAGCGCCTTGAACTGCTTGAGTTTGGAACTAGTTCTTCTTTACTTTTGGAGAAAGTAAGCTTTGAAAATTCTGATGCATTTTTGCAAGGTCTGGATTTTCTCCACAACACTCATCAGCATAGCGAAGGAGGTGTATAACTGGTGAATCACCAACATTGAATATGGTGAAACCTTAGCGTCAATATTCTCTTTGGCGATCACACCTTCTACAAGAGTGTTCTCGCTTTGGGTTTAGCTGGCTGGTGGAGGCTTCTCCTTCCTAGTGTCATGACAAGATGCCACTGTCGGATATTCAAATGAATTATCCTCATTAGAGCTTAGATTATTCCTAGTTTCAAAGTCTGGCAAGCTATCCCAACATATCGCTCATACTTTATCTGCAGCTGACAAAAGCGACAGCAATGGCTCCCAAACATAGAGCTTTAGGCATCCTTGGCCAAGGTAGGCTCTTTTCTTCTTTTTCCCCACCATGTTCTCATAGAAGGATTTACGCCTCATAAGCTAGAGGTAATCCCCGATAATGAATGGTTAAAATCATGATGGCCAGCAGTGTATCCTTTTAGGATATGGGAATTAATCCTTCAAATGCTCTTGTATTTCTTTCTGCTTTACATGTTTGGTCTTACACCTCACCGACAAGACTTCTGAGATGTCTTTTGTATAGACAAAATCTCAACCTTTGTCATCATCCATGACTTTCTTTTGCACCTCTTGGCTAAAGGCTTTCAAGAACCGATGATCGAATTTTTATTTTAGCAATGCTAAATCAGAAATTTCTTTCAGCGATATGTTGTTAGATGTCACCTATGCATCCTTCTTTGGTGTAATTATTCCACTCTTCATGCAATGGTTAATAATTCTTCTCATTTTCTTGTATTTAACTATCAAGTGATTAATACCCCGATGGTAATGATAGTATAGGGGGTGTTTCATCTTATTCACCTCTGCTAGGAACAGGGGTTTCAGTAGCCTTATATTGCCTGATTGAATGAGCCCCAATAGGATTGGTATCACTTCCTCATCAGAGTACTTGTATTTTGGTTCTGGAATCTCCCTTTTCTTGGACTATCTATCATTACTACTAGTTTTGGTCTCAGTGGTATTGACAGAGGTGTTCTATTTGCTTTTTTCAGATTCTTTCTTCTTGGACCGGAAAGTGTTTTCTTTTTGCTTGTCATCCCGGGCTTTGCTTTTTCCAGAGAGGGAAAGGAGGTGTTCCTTTTGGCTTGCCTCATTAGCCAACTTTTGAAAAGTGGCAATTTACTCATTCACCAAGATTGCGAGGTCAAACTTAATGCCATTGCGGCATAGGTGAACTCTTTGCTTCTTTATTAAGGTTGCCTCACATTTACTGGCTTCCTTTTGCCAGTGAAAGATGACCTCCTCTACTGGTTCGTCAGCCCTTTGCCTCATAAAGGAGAAGTTGGCTAATGTGACATCTTTTAAGTCACAAAGAACCTTGACAGAAATAGGTTTTGCATATCATTCTAGGTCTTGACTAACCCTGCTGGAAGCGTCAAGTACCACTGAAATGCTGGTCCCTTAAGTGATGAGTCAAATAATCTCAAGCATAGATTGAGATAGATAGCATAGTTTCCTATCTTGAGATTGAAGAGGGTGAGATGATACTAGGGATCATCCGTTCCATTAAATGTATGAAAGTCTATCATCTGAAAGCTTGGTGGGAAGGGCTCATTCTCGATCTCCAACGGATACAACAAATGATAAATGTTTGGCTCTTGAGAAGGCAGGTTTATTCATCATTGAATCATCCAGTCATTCATCATCTCATTAAAGTGTGTCATGGGATCCAAGTTCATCTGATATGGTTATGCATGCACATTTGCACTGAATGATTGTGGTGGAACGTTCGCACCAAATAGTTGTGCACAAACATTAATATTGGGTGGTCACCAAGGTGAAGCAACTAGAGAGGCAAGGGGTGAGGCATCCGGTCCTAGGGGATCTCCTCTTGGTCGGTTAAAGACAAATAGTCCCGATGGCATAACCATTCCCATGGCAGGAAGGTTGAGAGGACGTGCAACCTTGGATGGTTGGCCAGGATTAAAGGTTTGGCCAGCATTCTATTATGCATATGCCTCTCTTAACTTCTGATTTTCAGTTTCAAGCAGTTCCAATCATCCCATTATCTCTTCTATTAAAGTGGGAGCTACATTTCCCTTAGCCATGTAAGATGTGACTGTCGAGACATATTGATGTCTATGCATTAATTAGCGGGGAGATGTAGACACTTGATCTTCTCTTCCAACATCTTCCAATAGAGAGTGAAATATTGGGGGAGGCATCATAGATCTAGCCATTGACCTCGTGATAATTTCCTGACGAGGTGGGCTAGCTGATGCCGGTGATAAGTCCCTATCGACCGAAGTGGTGTAGATACTAACAGGCTGCACCTTCCTCTTTTTCTGGTCCCTCTTCTTTGGGCTACTAGAACCAGCCCTTCTTTCCCTCTTTTCTACCTTTGATGCCTTTCTTGGCATCTATAAGGTGTTTTTCCTGTCAATCTCTCTTCTTTGAGAACAGGAAAGATTGGCTAAAATAGCGAACATATTGCTTTCTCAATATTTATTCTAGGATGAAGGTGGTCTTCTTACTATGGCTGTGTTCTTCTCGGATGGCGACTTCCATCCTTTCTTCTTTTCTTAAATTGTCAACCTACGAGTCGGCCTCTTCTTGTACTTTCCTTTCTTCATCGTCCTTCTTCCAGTTCCATTAGAAGGTTGAACATAACCCTTTGAAGCTTTGCTATATGCATTCCTTTCAAAGTGGCCAGTAGGTTTGGGATTGAAGGGAGCTCGTGTCTGCCTCCCCTTTAATGGATTGGCGAGGTCGACAGCTACAAACTTCTTCTACTTCAGGAGAGCAGAGACCTAAGTACTTCCAGTCTTTAGATAGTTTGGAGTGGTGTTGCAGACAAGTTTACCTCCAGCTATTCTAGGAGAGCATGAGGGAAAACAACTTTTTTTCTGTCTCCTATTCTTTTTGTGCCTCTTCTCAACCTCATTGTTGGAGGTTAAGTCAGTAGAAGCCACTCCTGGCGCTACTCGGGTAGTCACTGGTGCTGCTAAAATTATTTTGGAAGTTGCTAGTGTAACTCTGGGCGAGGGAAAAATTAGAGTCGCATCCCTCTTGTAGATGGCTGGTGCCAGGCCGGTCGGCACTATAATGAAGGAGTGGGGGACACTCCTATCAAAGTTGCATGGGGTGTTGACGGCAAAGCCACCGCCTAGTAAGAATCTAAAAGCAAGCGATGATGCCATTAAGATTAAGCTTTCGAATGTAGAAATAACTAAAGACCTACAAAAAGCAAAAGAAGAGCTTAGTCAATTTCATAAAAGAATAAAGTCTCTAAGATGCATTAGTATTAATTTTTCTTAAAGATGAAGGGTGGGATGTTTCATGTCGAGTTCACCATTTTTGTAACAAGTACAAAAAAGAGAAAAAAATAAAAATAGAACAACATTAGGATATTTGTCATTTTTGGAATGAATTAAACAATTTTCATTTTCATTGATTGTCCTCAATTGATTACACTTGTTATGTACATCAAAAAAATGTATGTTCACATCCCTGACAACAAATAGTCCTAATTACATCTCCACAATGGGAGAAAATCCTTAATTAAAAGGAAAAGTATAATACATTTTAGAGATCCAAAAGTAAAACACACACTCTCAAAAAAAAACAATGTGTTTTCTTTGGGATTGTCGAGCACATTGCGATGACTTAATATTTAGGAGATCATCTCAAGTCAATGGGTGGATAGGATGACATGGCACTAGATTGAGTTGCTAGATACTAGATCAACCTAAGGAACGGGTGTTTTAATTCGATTGGTTTTTCCCATGTAGAATCAAGACTAGGTGATTTCTGTTGTTTGAACTGTAAGAAAACATAGTGATAGTAGGTGTTTTGTGACCCACTTGGCATATCCCGAAAGGACTTAAGATCGGGTGATCTCTATTGCATTTAAAATGGAAAGAGACCAGAAGAAAATATGTGACCTAGGTTTGGTTCAGCTTTCTCTCATTGCCCATGAGAAGCTTAAGAAGAGTAGGTTAGGTTAACTGGGTTTTGGTCAGCTTTCTCACATTGCCCATGAGATGCTTAAAAAGAGTAAGCTAGGTTAATTGGGTTTAGCTCGGCTCCCTCAATTACCCATGAGAAGCTTAGGAAAAGTGGGATGAAGATGATTGAATTTTGTCCAGCTCTCTCAATTACCTATGAGAAGCATAGGAAAAGTGGGCTAGGTTAACTGGGTTTAGCTCGGCTTTTTCAATTGACCATAAGAAGCTTAAGAAAAATGGAAACAGGATGACTAGATTTGGCTTGGCCCTCTCAATTACCCATGAGAAGCTTAGGAAAAGTGGGCCAGGTTGACTGGATTTGAATGTTTTGATGAATGATATTTGGTAAAATTTGACTCAGTGACTCGATGAGTCACGACTCAGTAATTTGGTCCTAGACTTAGGCTTTGGGATGATTTGGTGAGTGTTGTTTGTTAAGGTTTGACTTGATAAGTCATGACTTAGTGACTCAGTGAGTCATGACTCAGTGACTCGATCCTAAACTTAGGCTTTGGGATGATTTGGTGAGTGTTGTTTGCTAAGGTTTGACTTGGTGAATCATGACTCAGTGACTCGGTCCTAAACTTAGGTTTTAGGATGATTTAGTGAGTGTTGTTTACTAAGGTTTAACTCGGTAAGTCGTGACTCGGTGACTCGGTCCTAAACATAGGCTTTTGAATGAGTTGATAAGTGACGTTTCCCAATATCCCATGCAAAACTGAAAGCGGGTGATCTATGTCATTTATATTATAAGAGATCGAAGATCCGAGTTATATGAATCAAGCCTAATTATACTTTGAGTTAATTAAGTATAATCATGGTTAGCACTAATGATAATGATTAGTGCTAAATGATAGTTCTTAATTGATTTAAGATAATGTCATTAGTTTTCTAATTTATGGGGCAGTTACATGGTTTAATCAGGGTTTAAACAGGTTTTAATATATTTTAAAATATCTAATCCAATATTATCCTATTATCCATTAGCCATATGGGATCTACCATTACCACAGCATGGGTGGGACCCATGTGTGTACCATGGTGGGGCCATGGTAGAGTGCTCTCAGGCACTAGAGAAATTACCAGTGGCCTTTGGCCAGTAGTGTCAAGTGAGGCACCTGCCTCTTGAAGATTACTCAAGCTCCTTCTCCAAATTCTATCTCAAAAAATCCTCTAAAAATCTCCCCTCTTTTTGTTATCGCCGAAAAATGCAGGTCAAAGCCACTGCCGCCTTTCTTCCTTGCCACCGATAATGCTGCAACCACAGCTTCTTCGCTACCAACGATACTGCTTGGGTCTGGCTACTGTATCTTCTCCGCTATTGAGCGGAATTAGCTCGACTTTTCCATCTTATGTTGGACGCTGATGTAACTACTTGTGTCTCTGGCTGGGAAGAAATTGAAGTTGCTAGAAGACCCACCTGTCAATGACCGCAAGCTGCTCTTACTGTTGTCGTCTTCTCGCCACTCATCGTGCCCCTTGGTTAAACTCCCTTGGCTGCATGGTGCATCAGCACAGGCGTCTTCTATTTGCCTTGGTTGCGCAGCACATCAGCAAAGGCATCTTCTATTTGGCTCACTGCATTAGGGAGGTCGTCCATTCCCATATTGTATTGCTTGGATAAAAGCAAAATTTCAGCAGTTTGTAGCTTTAGCGGATTAATTTGCCAACAATCATTTATCATAGGTCTTTTAAGAAGATTTTAGTGTAATCTTAGAATGGTGCACTAGCAAGAGGGTACTCAGATATTTGCAAGGCACAAAGGACCTCATGCTCACTTATCAACGCTCCAATAGCTTAGATGTTATTGGCTATTCTGATGTAGATTTTACTTGATGTACTAAGTCTACAAAATGACTACTGGTTACATCTTTATGATGGCTACGGGTGTTGTGTCATGGAAGAGTGAGATAGGACATCATGTTGCTTCTTCTACGTGTTACATTAAGTACATTACTTGCTATGAGACTATAAACCAAGCTATTTGGATGAGAAAATTCATCAAGAGGCTTAGAATCATGAAGTTTATCTCTAGGCCAATGCAAATTTATTGTAATAACTCTTCTATAGTGCTATTTTGAAACACAAATAGGATTAGAAGCAAAAAATACTTCAAAGTGAAGTATAGTATTATTTGTGAAAGAATTTAGAAATATAAAGTGTCTGTAAAGCATATATTGGAATAGATTTAATGCTAGCTGATCTGTTGATTAAGGCTCTTACTATTAAGGTTTTTAATAATCATGTGACCATATGGGATTAATGGGTTATTCTAAGACACATTTATGACATTTAAGTTAAATTTAAGTTTTTGATATTTAAGTTATACTACATTTATTCTCTGTGTGTACGCAATTTTAAATTTTGTGAATATTTAGTAGTAATTCATTTGGACATTTGTGTGGGATCCAAAGCAAGATTTTGTGTGATCACATTTGAGATTAATTTGCTTGCTTATTTGAGAAAATAAACCTTAAATAAGCCTTCTATGAGATTCGATTATATAGTATTTTTCAGTGTTGTAATCTTTGGAAGAAAGTATGTCATGAAATGATGTATAATCATCAAGACTCACATTATTAATTCTATCTAATACAATTATTGTATTTGTGTACTAAGTAGTATGCGATCAAATTGGAGACTATTGGAATATACATATGTATATTATTAATGTGTGGCCTTTCCCACTTTTATTCCACTTCATATTGCATATTTCATAAGTAGCTTCCTATGATATGTGGGAAACTATATTACGCATCTTCTATAAAGGGTTTCAAATCCCTTCAACAGAGCTATACGCTGTGACAACGCCCTAATGAAATCTCCTATCATCAGATGCCCTTAGGTTGAAGGAAATCTACTCTTTATTACTTTGTAACGACTTCCATTGCAACAGGTATGTTATTCTATTTCAAATCCATATTTCTTACTAGAAAAGATCAAGTAAGATTTTTCACAATATTTTCATGGGCATATAATAAATTTTGCTGTGAATCATTAATTTCTACAAGTTTTATCTAAATGTTATATATATATATATATAATAAATGAATGATATTTAAATTTTTAAAATTAATATCAAAAACTCGCACCTCAAGTCTTATAGATGCATGTACAGCAATAGGAATGGGGGGCTGTCTTACTCATGTGATATATGAACACTTCCAGATGGCATGATATTTCACTTTAAGTTATCTTTGGAATATCTCATGATTTCCACAAACTAATAAGAATAGGGCGTTCCTTGTTCGTAGCACCATTAATACTCAAGTGCTACTCACCAGGGTATTCAAACTCTAATACAGTTGTAGAGGGTTAAGGGGAAATATTGGTAATGATCCTTTCTTATATATGGACATGTCCGCAAGAAGTGTTGTTAGCAAACATCTTGGGAATTTGTGGACCGAATCCTATACTTGACATGCTCATGCACGGTTAAGTATCTGTGAGGCCTGAAAATTTCGCAGTCGAAGGATTCGATTGGAGTCTGATGGCACCAGTACATGTGTACATGATATTTGTGTGTATATAGGGCAAATTGAGACGAAAATGGATGATATGTTGAGTATTTGGATGACTGGAGGGTGCTTGGCAGCCGAACGCGATGTAGAGCAGCTATCTTGGCTTGCCCATGCACGACCTCCGGCGTGCCGCTAGAACACTAAAAGGGGGATGGGTATGGTGCTTTATCATCCCCATAAATTTGCATTTAGCCCTTTTTCCAGCCATAAAACCTCCCCCAAATCTCCCAAAACCTGGAATTCCTTGCAGAAAACTGACCCAAACAAATATTACACTGATTGCTGTATATTCCGCATCAATCCGGCTTCAAGGAAACCTAACTTCGAGCAATAAAAAGGGAATTCTAGCAGCTGAAAAATAGGGGTTTGCAGACCCATTGCAACTGGGTGCATAATCAGTGGAGAAAGTGGGAGGTAAGTCGTTAATATTAGTGATTAATGTGTTTAACATAGGTTTTGCATTGAACTTCGGCTTAAAATTAATTTTCTGTAAATTCCAGCCATTAGACAGTTGGGAAATGATGTGAACAGTGATGTAATTAGTGAATTAATGGTGTAATTAGGTGTGGAATTAGTGAGGAAAATCAAAAATGAAAATTTGAACCGAAATTTCCAGCTAGTAATTGATGCAGATGGCAATTATACAATCTGCCTACCAACTATTTGGGAAAAAGACAATTAATGCTAAACTAGCTGTTTAGCATGAATTTATATGATAATGATACTAATGACTCTTGTATCAAGATCTAATCTGGTGATTAGAGATGTAAACAGTTAAGCTAATGCGGCTTGTCCACAACGTGGACAACTTTAGTTTAGGGATAATGAATCCAACTGGTTGTGTTGATTGAACCTCACGTGAATTAAATGTAGGAACTGGGTAAGTGGAAATTTGGTGTGCTAATACAGGCCTAAGCTAATTGGTGTGCAGTGCTAAGCCAAGAAGGTAAGCAAGTTATTTAATTCTAATAATTATGATTTGTGTTTACTGTAATTTGAGCATAACTATCTTGAATGGAATATGATTTGGGATTGAGATTATGAATATTTAAATGCATGGAATATGTATAACAATACGTGATTATGTTTCTGGTATGTGCAATTGAAGTGTTAAATCATTAAAGCATGAAAACAGCTATGCACTTGATGTATGAGAATGGAATATGCAGTCATATGAATTGCCATGTTTGGGCAAGATTTTTTATCTCAATTGAAATGGTCAGTCTATATGATTGTCGTAGACTTAAAATGCATTAATTATATTTGCTAAAAATGCTAGAAAATCAAAAAAATCAACTTCTAAGATGGAAATACATTGATTTGAAATGGGTAGGTAAGTGATGAACATGCATCATGTAAGGTGATAAGTTGTCCATAGTTGAAATGTGCATACTATCATTGGCATCCATATTTTGACCCCAAATTTGAATGATTTAGAAACTTTAGTTAACATAAAAGTTGTAGGGATAGAAATTATCTTTCCAGTGAGCTAATAACCATTCAATTCTGAACATGAAATAGTTATGGCTGAAATAGTGTGAGGATCTCTAACTTCAATAGGCATAACTTTGTGGGCCCCACAACTAAAAACTTAGGATGGCTTAGAAAAATTGACCAACATAAAAGTTGTATATATTAAAATTATACAAACAATGGCATAAGAATAACTTAATTTAGAGCTCATTTGAGAAAGTTATGGCTAAACTACCAAAAATGCTCTTGGGAAATGACTAACTGCGAAAGGTATCACTTTGTGGGATACATGACTCAAAATTTAGGTTAATTTAGAAAAAGTGAACAACAAGAGTTGTAAATCTTAGAATTTTATAAATAATGAAATAATAATCACTTAATTTGGAATTATTATAAGAAAATTATAACCAAATTACTACAACTGCTCTCTAATGATGAATAAAAAAAATTTAGCTTGGCTAGTAGAGTTTGGATGTGTGAGTAAATTGAAATGGGTTGAGTAATTTAGAGGCTCAGTTAGATAGTTGAGATATACCTAGATGGTGTGGAGGCCGAGTGGACCTAGGATGGGGGTACCTTTACAACATGGGGGCAGAGTAAGTTCGAGGTTGATTCCACCTGGTGGCCAAATGCGTGTGGGCCAAGGCTTTGTCTGGGACTTGACTGTGTTGCCTAACTGCTCATGTTTCCACCTAGGATGGAGGTGAAGAGGCTGAGAATGGCCTGGGGCTTGGCTATGATGCCCGGATAGCCCAATAGACCTGACACCTGCATAGGGTGAGGCTAGGATCAGCCTGATTTGTGGGACACTCTTGATTACTTCATTAGGTGTAAACGAAGAACATATGATCCCTGTAGAGTAAAAAAGGTCAGGAGTGATCGTCGGGGCAGCTTTGGCCTGGTCAAGGTATGACTCCTAGTAGGCTTCGTAGCTAGTGATTCATAGAATGATTTGCATTCATCTCATAATATCATTTGGATGGCATATTGATACTTATTCCTGGTTATTGATTATGTTTAAATTATTATATTACCGAACTTATTTTGTAGTTATTAGTTTAATTGCATACCTACTTACTGAGTTGCTTGAATTCACCCTATTTTTTTAGTCTTAGCCGACAAGTCAGATGAGGGCGCCCAATGCTCCAAACCAGGATAAGGCCTGACGCGAGCCTTTTGTAAGTTATTCTTTTGAACATTTTTGGGCATTGTGAATATATTTTTAGAGATTGTAATATCATGTAAATACTTAAAGTGTGAAAGTGATGTAAATTATAATTATATGACTAGTGGTTTGGCATGTCATTCATGTGGTGTGAATATATGTATAATTCCTTAATACCATTACTATGCGACAACAGTTCTAGGCTTGTGTGGTTATATAATGGGCTCAGCATGTTAGTATAATGTATTATGCGATATTTTAATGTATGATTATGATTGTATAGGTGTGGAATTCCTCGAATTTCAGGAGAGATGTTGTCGGATTCTCCTCTGGAGTGTGAGATGGCAGTGCTCGAGTTGTAGGGCGTTACAGTATCCATCAACAATTTGTTCAATGGTCAATGTAACAGACAACCATATCAATACCAAATACTCTGATCTTTACACATTTTCTTTGGATATAGAGGCTGTAGAGAAAATGACAACCTCTCAGCTGAAAAAGATGGACTGCTAAATCTTGAAATAGATAGTTCTTGTCCTCAAATACATCTGTTTTTTGTTTCTTGTTTTTCAACAACAATCCGAGAATGAAAACGAGTAATGACATTCAACCTAAAGATGGGATTTTTCTGTTTATTGTAAAAGGGATGGTCAACAAGAAGTACAAACTGTTTTTTGATCACCTGGTGTGTCTTTTAGATTGAAGTCATTTTTTTTTTTTCCTTTGAGCGTGTATTATTTAAGAGCTTTTATGATTTAGCTAGAGGCAAACAAATGAAAGATGAGCTGAAATTCTGCATTAATTGGATAAGATGTGTCTCTTCACAGGCTTTTCATAGCAAATCGGTAGATAGGGATACGTGGTAATTCAACCATTACCAAAGGATGTCTGAATGTAAGGACTTGAATGCAACTAAAAGCCTGTAGACAGTTTGTTGTAGGCCTCACTGCAATCGGGCCATTCAATCTTTAGACAGTTTATGTAGATCATGATTCCAGATATTTGATAGTTGGTAATGAATGCATGGAATGTTTAAGATATCTATCAAGAATTTGGGTCACAATCCAACTGAAAGACTGTCCACCATTCAACAATTCTGATCCATCTGAAAGACTCCCCACCATTCAATTTAGTATGATATCTCCCTCCCCATATAAAAGAGAACTTTTACTTTTATCTCCTTTGCAATTAAGTATATTTGCTCTGACATTTGATTGGTATCCAAAAAATAAGGATTTCCATGATAAAAGCAAAAGTAGAACTAACCTTTTACTTACAAACTAAAATGAGCAAAATTCCCCTCTTTCGAAACTGTGATAGGAGTTCCAGTGAGGCCAAATCCAAACAAGTTGATTTCATGATGGAATAGGCTCCAGTAGAAATCAGACGAACCCGAGCCTTGCTCGGATTTGAGAGGGATCGGTCTCTTACGCTTAGACCCAAGAGTACCTGAGAAAAATGTCTACCTGACTTTCATTCCTTCCCTCATCTTATTTATACAACTCTTGAATTCTGTTACAGACTTGTACCTTGCACCGTTACCCTCGTAACCTCCCTAACTTCTTATTAAAACAGTGTTTGCAGTATGCCCCTTTGAGCTGGCGACACTATTACCTTCATAAATTGCCTAACTATACATTGCAACAGGTGTTTGTGCCATGCCCCTTCGAGCCTACACAGGTCCAGCCAATTACAACAGAATTTTTTTTTTTCATACCGAAGGTACTTACATGAACAAAGCCCTTAGGGTAAGCAGCAATGTACTGATAGGATTTATTCATCTGCCCTTGATTAGGTGGAGAACATGCGATGATCTTTTGCATCCATCATCCTTCATGATTACCAACCTAAATTACCGATGATGAGCATAATTGTGCATCCTGAAGGATCAATCATAACCAGACAGATCTCCATTAATCAGAATGGACAAGTAACTACTTGCCTGGTAAGGTTTCTCATCAATGAGAGAACTATTGCTTGTTCAAATTTGCAAATGTAGCTACACAGCTTCTGCTGGCAGTAAACAGGAAGTACCTAACTGCCAAACCAGACAATTTAAGATTAGCAAGCATCACCAAAAGCTGAAATTAGGAATTCATCATAAATTATTTCAGGGTTTCCATAATAACTAAATGGCATGTACAATACACTTTATAATGCGGCAATCCTAAGCATATTCCCAAAATAAAAGGTCATCCACCCAGTTAACAGGCAGCCACAACGGAATTCTAGCCATAACCATAACAAGAAAAATGCAGATAATTTCAAATAAAAACACTACCAACTTGAACAATTTTTACAAAACTTGAAGAATCTGCTTTAACAAATTAAGGTTTCCCTTCATAGAGGATTGAAAGTGTTTTCAGTGGTTAAGAGTAAGGAGTTAGGAGAGATGCCACGGATCGTATGTTAAGTTACGAATTGAGCAATGGCTGTCAATCTTTGTGATAACCTCTAATAAGACTCTTCTTCTCCACTTCCCAGCAAACGAAATAGTTGGAGAATGAAACATATTCCAAAACTGTTTGAAGGATTTTAACCATATCGTATGATGTTTTCCATGTTGAGGAATTTTAACCATATCTTTTGTGATATTTTCCATGTTGAAGGATTTTGACCATATCTCAGAGATTTCCAAGGGCAGTCTAAGTCGGTGAACACTCAACGCCGCCCCTTCTTTACTAGTAAAAATGGGTTGTTGCTGCAGCAACCAAAGCACAACACATGCAGCTTTGGATGGATTGGGTTGCATCAATCACACGTACATGGGGAAAAAATTCAACTGACCTTCTCCAACGGAATTAAAAAAATAACTAGGACAGTTCATCTCCATAATGTTCACTACATAGGATATTTAAATAATCATAATTCGTAATTGAATTCATTATCTGCATGGCATACAATTTCCAAGTGTAAAGAATCGAGAATCATCTACAACATTTTGCAAGAGTATCCAAGTTTCTTTCTAATTGTCACCCATCAGTCAATGAAAAAAACAAAGAAGAAAATCTGTGCATAATTATATACAGCAGAATATTATTTCAATTCTATCGCAATCCAATGACACAGAGTTGTATCATTGCATTACCAAAATGAATTGAAAAAGTCTAGTCCTACCAAATTTAACATGGTACGTTAATCGCCTAAAAATAAAATGCATGAATTAATTCCCATAAAAACCACCCATTTTCACGGCCCAAATCTTAAAATCCAGGCCACCCTTGATCTAAGTGATCTGTCTGTGGATGCAGCAGCATTTTCTGGTAGGACTGCGGATTCATTGGCAGGAAATCAGCAGGCCCAAAATACTGGTTGTCTCGAAACCACTGCTGCTGATGGAATGATGCGCCTTGACCATTACACTCATTGCTCTGGATAAGCTCTCGGGAGTTCATACTTGGCATCACTCCAACTTGTTGATTGAGCAAGGGAAGCGTAGATACGCTGCTCTCCTGATTGAACAGTGGAAGCGTAGATGTGCTGCTTTCTTGATTGAGCAGTGGAAGAGTAGATATTCTGCTTTCTTGATTGAACAATGCAAGGGTAGATATGCTGCTATAGTTATTGGTGTTGTCACTGAATTTCTCAAAATGAGGTAATGGATTTGGTATGAAATTACTGGTCTGCCAAGTGGCCCGAGTACAAAGAAAATCCTTGCTAGAATAATGCTGCTCCTCAGGCTCAGGATTCACACAAGACAATGGAAATGGATGAAGAGGGAAGTTGTACTTTGGAACTCCAACCTGTTGGTTCGATTGTGCCAAGCAACGGTTGCTGCTCTTCAGCAATTTGATTCTCTTACTCACCCTTTCGATCTTTTCATCCAAATTACTTACAAGCTCCCGAAGGGAGGAAATAGACCAGCTGTTGAGACGATCATCCCATGTTGGGAACATGGGCTTGTTGGTGTTGTCTTGGTGGCTACGTGGATGATTCTCTACCACTTTCTTCTGATTTTCGTCTATCAAGCAGACACGGATCTCCCGCTTCACTCTCTCCTCTTTGCTGACCATCAGGTATCGCCTGATGATGCGTTCCACTTCTGATCTGTTCTCAGGCCATGTTATCGGCTCGTTGCTGTCTTTTTTGTAGCAGATCAAGAACGTATCGACGCCACACAACGTGGAGAATTCGTATGCCTTCTTCTTCAAGCCTTCCTTTCTCTTGTTGAATGTCACATTCCGTGCCTTCCGGTCTTCCATAAACTTCATTGCCAGTTTTGCACGGCCCATTCCACTACCTACAGCACAAAACAAGGAAAATCAAGTCCATTTTCTCTGTACCCAAATCTCAAAAGTCGAAACCCAAGTTAGTATCCCATAGTTCTAAGTCAACGCATGTTCTTATCTCTAACTAAATAAATTGCAGATTGGCGAATCCCAGTGTAATTGAATGAGGCAAAGGAATAGAGAGAGAGAGAGAGAGAGAGAGAGAGAGAGAGAGAAATTTTGGTAATGGAAAGCATACCTTAAAATTGTAATAAAAGGTAAAATATTTTTCCTGTAGCAGGCTTTAAATAAACTTTCAACTTCTGACAATGCGTAGTTATCATGGCGATTCTGTTTACGTGGATCCTGTAATGAAAATTTTCTTTCCGTTTCTGTTAATCCTGTAATTAATGAAGTTTAGCATCATTTCCGTTTTCGTAGATCCTGCAATCAATGGATCTCCAGACTTGCATGCATGGCAGTCGACTCAGACGGTGCCTTGGATTCTCTTTCAGACCGTATCTGGCCGAAGACTTGGCTGAACGGGGGCATCTTAAGCAAATTCAACCGTTGAGAAAACAGCCTACGCAAATTGTATTCAGACAATCTATCCGTCCATCTGTTTCCACTCCGATCAATGAATCTTGATATTAAAATGGAAAGATGATTACTTCCTATTTGCTCCATATTTAAAATCCGTAAAAATGGCAACCCAATATTTCTGCCAAAAACTAAATGGATATATTTTTAATTCTATTAAATTTGTAGTTATGAAACTAGTTGTGATACTCGTATTTTAAAAGAAAAAATTGATGGTGTGACCAGTCATTGATCAGTCATTGATCGGTCCTTGACGGGGCATTGAATAGTAGCCAGCCGTTGAAATTGGTAGGCCATGGGCTTGGGCCAGTGTAGGGTTGCAGTAACTAGATCAATTGGGTTGAAGGCTTAGTCTAGAGCATTAGGCTTGGGCCTTTCCAAGCCCAGTTGCGCAAATAAGAAGGCACAGATTGCGTATACATACCTTGCACATGGAAGGAATAAATTGCTAATGACATTACGACACATGTTCGTGTCACATGCATGGCAACACGTGTCGGGTGTGGTGGCATGTTATGGTGCATCCATATTTGAGGGCCAGTATCTCCCAATCATATGGTTTGATTATTTAAAATTTTATAAGATTATATGGAACATCATAAAATTTAATCTGGACGGTTGAATTTTAAAAATAATGCACAATTTAAAGATATAATTAAAATGGTAAAAATTATTAGTTTTAATGGTCAAAAATATATTTTGATAGAAATCAATATATAGAAAATCCAAAATGACAAAGGGATAATACTTAAAGTTTTCATATGCTAGGAATCTAATGGTTGGATTGAATTTTTCATTTAAGGTCTCTAAATATGAGTTTAATTATTAAAGTGAGAAATAAGGTGTGAATTAAGGTGTATGGATTATAAAGTGTTCCTATTGATTTTTAAATGCTTAAATTAGTATCAATTGAAGTCAAATTTATAGGGACCTTTATTATATGTGAAATTATATTATGAATGAGTAAATTTAGAAATGAATTAATGGATTTCAATAAAATAATGATAGAAAGTTATAAGTATTAATAGTAACTTCTAAGGCTTAGATTAAGGTAACAGAAAGTTGAATGGTGATTAAAACTTTAGGGGCAAGTTAATGATGAATAAATCTATTGTAAATGGATTAAAAGGTGAAAAAGGTTTACAAAATGTATTAGATAGAGATATATGTATATCTTAAATTATAAACTAAGATGTAAAAATAATAATATTTAATTAACAAAAGGACTGAAGCCCTTTCGTCTCTAGTCTCCAAATTCACAATTGAAAAGATTCGGCCAGGGATTTCCTACCTTGGTTAGTCAAAGAAATTCTAAGTAATTAATTTTAGGGAACAGATGAAGAGTAGAGCCAAGTGGTAATAGAAGGTTGACTTCTCAAATGAAACCTCAAGATAAGTAAACTAAAACCAAGAGTCTATTTGCAAACTGATTTATGAAATATTTTATTATGAAATGATAGTTTAGAAACTATTTATAATATAAGTTGATTCCATAATATAAATGTTTTATTAAAATTATGTTTAATGCTCTCGTGGAGACTTTGATAGATAATTCAAATTATATAAAAATTATTATTTTAAATGCTTTATTATAAATAGATTTGATAAAATTGAGTATATTTTATATTTTTTTAAAATAAGATTATGGAGGCATGAAACATTTTGAGGATGGCTATAAGGAATATGCATTGATGATAATGCACCAATGAGTAGCATGATGAATGTTTTTGTGTGGGGCTTGCTGTGAAAGCTGAGTAGTCAAACTGTGTCAGTGTGAGAATGATCACTAAGCCTGGGACTACAAAGATTGTTGAGAAAGCTCATCGGAGCTAAAGCAATTGCCAACAATTCTCATTGAAAGGGTACCCAACATTGATTGAAATATGCATTGAATGAAATATATATGGCATGCATACATATAAATGTCCATTAGTATTGTTGCATACAAACAAGTGGTGTATATGAGTATCGTTTTCAAATCTTGAAAGATGAATTTAAAAATATGATGATCGAGTTTTATAGAAAAATATTGGAATTAAATTTTACTAAAAAGTTGTTTGCTTATTGAACTTCAAGCTCATGCCTTTTTTTTAATGTTTTCGAAGGAGAGAGATGTTTATATATTGGTAGGAGATGTAGAAAGTTCAATGGAGGATGATAAAAGCAAAAATTATATGATTGACAAGTAAGTATTTTTTTTTTCTTCTAGTTTGTTCTTGTTAGTTTCAACCTTTGATCCTGAAAGCTAAAATTGACACACGGGGCTGGAAGTATTCCTTGAATGGGGTACCACGTTAGTAGCGTAAGAGTACCCAAAGGTGACATAACAAACTAGGGCATTACATTAGTTATACCCAAAAATTTTATTACGAAATCTTTCAATTTGGGTGCTTTTAATTGAAATAAAGCCCACCATCATATTTGTCCCTGATCATAATTCTTTAATTTTGGTATAGGGCGTATTTGGCTACCAAGAAGGAAATGGAAATGGAAAGGAAGTTGTAAGATAAATAAAATTAAAAAAGATATTAGATAATGATTTAAAATATAGATAATTATGGAAAATAGAATTATTATGGTAAGTATGTATTACTTCATTTGCTAAGAAATATTTTTTCTTTTAGGAAATCAACTTTTCCTTTTCTTTCCCCCAACCAAAACTGCCCTTTAAAGTGGCCAATCTTAATCTTTAATTTGAATGATTTTTAATTTTAAATTATTTAATACATTTTCTACTATGAAAATAAATGGCCTTCTTGAATAGCACACATCC
This sequence comes from Pouteria campechiana, assembly GCA_036873735.1. Lineage (NCBI taxonomy): Eukaryota > Viridiplantae > Streptophyta > Magnoliopsida > Ericales > Sapotaceae > Pouteria > Pouteria campechiana. The sequence continues at coordinate 30,257 of JAYJMB010015039.1, forward strand.
ACACAAAAAGTAATAGTTGTCTGATGCACGAGAGGAAACATTGTATGCAGCTAATGCAGAATCTTGAAAATCATTTGCCAAGATATTTTAAAAAATTGCAAGCAACTTTCACAACTGTATAAATCACCTTTTGGGAAATAAAATTTCCAAGGAATTAAATCAAATTCACTCCACGAATCAACCCAAAATTAAAATCAAGACAAAGTGAATGAATAAAATCACAGAATCCACAGTGTCTTGACTCGCATCCCAAAATCAAACTGGCTAAAGTGATTATATTGAGGTGTTTTCATTTCATTACTAGTTGAAATAGATACTTGAATACTCATGTTTACAAATTTGGACAATTTATCTTCATAATTTTCATTGGAAAAGGGTACATAAGAGCATATTCTAACTTTAGAAAAGGGGCACACTAGAACATTTTCTAACTTTAGAAAATAAATACTCGAATACTCACTTTAGGAAGGGATTGGATAACATGTTCTATTTTAATTAAAATAGAACCCCAATCCACACCATTGAAAATCCATCGAGCAGTGGATTCTTAATCAACCGGTCAAAGGGAAAATTGTTCACCTTGCCTGTGAGTGGAGGGGTAGAGGGGTCCTGTTGCCAATTGAACTCCACGCCCTTTCGTGCCTACCCTAATCGTGCTTTCGATTTCCTCATCACCTCCATCTCTGCCAAAGAAGAACACCCTTTCTTCATGAGGCTCCCAATCTTAAGATCAGTGGACAACTCATTCTTCTGGTCTACTAGAGAAGGGTGGCTAAACTCCTCCATGACAAAATCACTGGCATCTTTCACCATTGTAATGTGTAGCTTCATGGATGCCTAAAAAGGGGTAGTCAATGCCTCAGACATCTCAGCTACATTTTCCCAGCATCCCTTCCATCCCTAGGTGTTTTTTTTCTTCCTTCCTTTTTTTTGATATAATCTTTAGTTTGTCATGTGATTGTTAAATTGCAATTCCTCGCAAGTGCATGAGTGTATAGCAGTATAGTGTGCTTAGCAATGGTTGATCTCATAGAGAACTATCAAACTGATTCAATTATTCTAGTTACCAAAATTGAGTTATGCTAAATCAATAAGATAAATTATAGACTAAGTAAATAAAACTATAATGTAAGGACTAAGTAAATAAAACTATAATGTAAGATAAATAGAAAACAATGGCTTAAGTAATGTAAAATAGTATTCAAGTTATAAGAGTCTGGGGACCAAACTTCACCACTCAATGATATTCAATATCGTTGAGATATCAGTATCAGTTCAACATCTTGAGTTCATTATATCCATTATATGATTATTACTGTTAAGCATCCAAGTTTAAATCAAGTATTTTTCTCTTAGGCCAATTACCTATGGCATGTAGTATAATTGAGATTGAAAACTCATGAAGATCAAAAGAACTTTAATAACCAAGTTAATTCACATAATTGGTAATCAGATAATTAAATAAATTAGATGATTGCATTATATACAATAAATGAAATAATATGATATTCAATTAATAAACCAATAATCTCTATTAACAATAAATATTAAGAAGGGCTACATCATTGCCTCAGAAAAAGAAATTTAGCTCATAATGAAAATAGAAATAAAACTATCTGAAATATGCATGATTGCAGAACTCAAAATCCTTCTCTTGCTACCTTACTTCTCTCGCACTCTCCATGTTAAACTGTGTTTTTCTCCTAATAATCCTGAAAAATCTATCCTCAAAATCCTTAAATAACCCAAGCAGTAGGGTTTTACTAGAACTCCATGAATTTCAATTCCTTTATTCACAAAGATTCTCTTATAAGAATAAGTCTATCTTTCCACAAGAAAAGATAGCTTCCATTCATAAAAATAAGAGTTCCAAAATAGATAGAATTTTTGTACAACTAATTTTCAAAGATGCCTTTTGAAAATTGCAATAGCTTACGCATTTTGAACTTTAGAAAATTTCAACAATTTATGAGGAGGAATTTGCTAATCTTGTGGGACCCAATTGCTAAAAATACATAGCTAATTTTTGAATTCACTTTTTGGACAGTAACATCACATTCAGTATATCTAAAATTTTCATGTTTTACACTTCTATTTCATACCAAAACTGTTTTCTGCATTTTTCAAATCTACTTTATCTATGGTTAGTCTATAATCAAAGTTCTATCTCGAGCAGATGAATTCTACTAACTACAGATAGTTCCGTCATCAACAGACAAAGTTTTATGATAAAATACAAAGTTCTACTTACTATAGATAAAGTTCTTTGACCAGCAGAAAAAGTTCTATGACAGAAGACGAAGTTCTACTTACTACAGACATATTATTTTTGGAGATAGTTTTAGTATTTTGATCGTAACTTTCTCATACAAACTTGAAATTGTAAGATTCTTTTTGTATTGGATAAATTATTTTAGGGGTTCCAACTTTTATGTTGATCACTTTATCTAAGTCATTCATATTCTATAATTCTTGGGCCCTCAAAGAGACGCCTTCTGACAAACATAGTAGCAAACAAATGTGGAGCTCTAGAGACAGTTGCACTTTTTAGCCATAACTTTCTCATATAAACTTAGAATCATGTGATTCTTGATGCATGTTGGACACATTTTCCTAATATGCCTCCATCAGTCCCAAAAATTACTTTAAAATGATGCCTTTTGTAATTTTTAGTTTCATTTTACAGAATTTATGTCTACACCAAAACAATCTCTGTTAAGTGCAAATTTACTTAAATGTAAATATAAACCATTGAAAACATATTAAAAGAGGATCTTAAATATGTGAATTTAGATATAAAAATATAATATATTATGAGCTTATCAAATAGTCCCAAACTTAGCTTTTGATCATCCTCGAACAAAATAATAATCTGAACTCATAAATCGGTCAAGAAAATTTTTCTCAAACAATCAATAACATACCAGACAAATTACACATGTGCACATATCTCAAAAATCACTCAAGATACTTGCCAAATAATCTCATGAAACTCATACTTTATCAATCCTTTCATGAATTAAAAATTTGTGTGTGTAGTATCAATCTCATGCTATATGCATATTTTTTAGTCAACAATGTACTAACCAATGATTCTCATAATCTTCACAGAACATCCCATAAGTTTTTTTTTCATAATCCCTCTCCATTAATGTAGATAACTCTGTTCATTTGAATCAATAGGTCTTTGCTACACTTGTAATGGGGCCTTAGGTTTAGTTAACAAAAAAGGAAATAAGGATTCACAAAGTAAGAGATCATATTTGAATTTTACATAACTATTCACTCTCTTGATTTTTCGTTAAGTGTTTTATCTATCTCAAGGGTTGTATTACTATCAAAACCCCAAACTTATTTTCTTTTTCATTCATTAGGATGTGATTCCCCCTGCTATGGGCAGTATTACTATCATATCTCAAAACTTATTGTCTATTACATTCACGGAGACATAATCCCTCCACTTGAAGGATACATCCTCACTAATTCCTTTCCTTGTATCCCATCTTTCTTTTAACATTCATCTTTTTAATGACCCCCAAACTTATCATCTTATGAACACATATACTTCTCTATCATCATGTATAAATATATCTCTTAATAGATCTAACATAGTTTTTAAAGCTGAAAGGAACTGAATGATAAGGCTAAAGAAAGAAAAGTTGAATGGTGGTCTTTTATATGTTTTGCATATGTCATTATTTCATTAAAGCTCAATGGGGACACTAGTGATAATGAATGTAATAGGCTATCTTGAAAGACTCAAACTGATCAATGAATGCCTAAATCACTTTCAATTAAACATGTTATTTAGGATTTCGCCTTGAAGGATAATCAATTAAGTTCTCGCATGCCTATGTCAACCAAAATATGTCACTGAATTCACAACATTATCAACTAATCAACTTGCAATTTGCGTAATCATGATGTAATGTGCTCAATGAAATTTTTATCAACCATGAAAAAGGACTTATCACAAGAATCAATAAATCACAAGGTAACATCTATCCTTCCTTCTAAATCGTATGCAATGGTCATCAAAACTCAGCATATTTTATTGATCATTAAGAGAAAATGAATCCATCCTATTTAATTTCAACATGTTAGCATAATTACTTTTGGTTTTACTTCGCTAAGTCATTGAAAATTGTAGCTCCTTAAAAAATATACACCTAAATTCTAAAAAAAAAATTCAAACTGAATTGACTGCAAATTTGAAAATTTTCCAAAACTGAACTGAATGCAAATCTGAAATCTAAATGTAAATCTCAAATACCCCCCAACTTAAACCAAACATTATCCTTAATGTGAAATAATGACAAAAGTTTAAGTTCATAACTTCCCTAAATGAAGTGCATTCTCATCATCTCCTCCTGAAATTGCTTTAACATGCTTTGCAAATTTCTGACTTGAAACATCATCTGCAATCCTCTGCCACTTCTATGCTCATTCTAAAAATAGATTTCTTCCTTCTGTAACAAAAATATCAAACCACTACTTAAAAGAATCTGTCCTAATAGAAAAAACAAAACAACTAACTAAACTGAATTCTAAAAAAATAAAGAAAGTTTAGAAAATTGGGTTGCCTTCCAAGGAGCAATTTATTTAACATCTGTGTAAGAAGAATTTCTCCTTCATAGATTTTAAAATCTAACAATTTCATTTAACTGCATTGGCAAGTCATCCTTACATATCTCTTTACTCAATGACTATTGACTTTGAACTTGTTCCTAGTCCTTAGGTTCTTTAACTCAGCAACTCCATGTGAGAACACTTATGTCACCAGGAATGGTCTAACCCACTTAAACTGTAATTTTCTCAAAAACAAATGCAAACATGAGTCATAAAGCAAAACTTTTATTACAGGTTCAACGCATCTTTTGCAAATGATTTGATCATGATATCTCTTTGTTCGCTTCTTATAAATCCTTATATTCTCATAAGCTTCATCTTTTAACTCCTCTAGTTCATTCAGTTGAAGCTTTCTTTCTTCACCTATCTTCTGTAAATCAAAATTCAGTTTCTTTATCACCCAATATGCTTTGTGCTCTAATTCCACCAGCAGATGACATGATTTTCCAAAGACAAGTCTGTAAGGACTCATTCCTATGGGGGTCTTAAATGCAGTCCTATATGCCCAAAGTACATCATTCAACTACATTGCTTGATCTTTCCTTGAGGTGTTCACTATCCTCTCTAGAATTGCTTTGATTTGTCTATTACTTTAACTTGTCCAGAAGTTTATGGATGATAATGTAACACGTGAGGTGTTAAATTTTGGTAATTAGGTGTTGATAAATAGAGAAATATAATTTTTTGATGAAATAATGCATGTGTGAAGTATATGAGAATTTTATGAAATTGAGCCAAATGAAATCATATGCGTATGATTATGTAGAATGTATACAAGTTAATCAAGTTAAATTTGGATATAATTATGTTAATTTATATGAACAATAAATGATGAAAAAAGAATAAAAAAGAAGGGTGAAAATGTTTTAAAAAATGAGAGAAATAAGACCAAGGCAGTAAGCGGGCACCTACGGCGCCAAGAGGGATGCCAGTGACACCACGCAAGGCAGCGGCATCGGGTGGAAGCAATGGGATGGCGCTGGCGGTGCCAATCGGCAGCTATAAAAGCCTGACCTAATTATCTTTCTTTAATCGTTCCATTTTTTGAGTTTTCCATCCTGTCCTTTCTCCCCTTTTTGTCGTAACCTCATTTAACTTGATTTCTAGTCATTCTAGCTAGGAAATTATCTTGCCTGGCTAGAAAAACTTGTGATCTTTTTAGTAAAACCCAATTTTTACCCATTTGAACCATGAAAAGATGAAAGAAAATGGAAGAAATATCAGATTTCCACAAAATAGAAGGTGTTATTCATTTGGGGAGGACAATGATGCTTGAAAGTGAAGGTAAGCTCGATTTCCCAACTAAATCCCAAAATTTAGATTTTAGAATTTTAGGAAAATGATGAAATTTGGGCATAAATGGATGTATGTTGTCATAAATTCATGGGGTAATAGTTTAATATAATGATTATGATGATTTGACATGAAAAATTATGAAAATTGCAAAGTTAGGATTTTTGTGATAGTAGAAATTAGGAAGTTTTTGATTTTTGTTGAATTAATCATGGGGTAAATGATTAATAACATAATTAGTATGTTTTAGAACATGTATGGAGTGAATTGGATTGATGGAATCAAATTTTGAGTCATGCCCTAGTTAAGGTTTAAAGAGGATGTGTATGAATGGGCTATATAAGCCATGAATTGATTAGATTAAAAGTTTAAATGAGTTATTTACATGTTGCTTAAATGGTAATCATGTGAGATACCAGATAAATATGTCAAGAAGGGAGATTTTTGTAATAATTATGAAGAAACTCTAGTTTAACTGATGTTTATCACATATTTGATGATCATAGCCCTATAAAAGAAATGTTAATATGGTGTATTGAGTATATGATTACAAATAGTTAAGTAAATTGGATTGTGGCCCTATACAGGATGATCTAAGAAGGATAAAAAGACAAAGCTAAAGGCCTAAGGTAAATAGGTGGCCCCTTGTTTGATTTAAATGAACGGATGCAGATAGTAAGTATACCATGTTTGTTCTAGGCATGTGTATTTTAGATAAGGGATTGTGGATATCCTGTGCTTGTTTAAGATTAATAGTTATTGGGTATGACAAATGCATGAATGACTGGGGACGTGAAGTATCCCATGAATGTTTATTTCTTATACTTGAATGGCTATGAACATGGGTATGCATGTTGGATTGATGGGGTAGTGCATCCCCAGATACATTCTTTATTATATTTATTATACATGAATGTTGGGGATTTGGAATATCCCATAGTTGAATCAATATATGATTTATACATGTGAGTAATGAGGATAGAGAATATCCAACAATATGCTTATTCTTGTGTATGGATGTCTATATGAAAGCGATAGGGAATATCCCAAGTGTGTGATAGAAAGAATGGATAGGATGTAGTATGAATTAATAGGAAAAGTATAATTCCTTAAGTGATTTCCCATAGCTGTGTAAATGACATGATATATCATATAACTGTATGTATGAATGGAATGGGAAGCATTCCATAATAATATAGATATGTATAATGATATAATGTGTCTTAAAGGCACAACTATAATATTATGCCTATAGGGCATAATTGGATTTGTGGTGCCTACATGGCATGTATGGAGATATGAGACTCATGTATGGCATGTATTGTGGTATGATGAGCCAAAGTGGCTCAGATGGGATGTGAAGTGCCCGAATGGTACTATATGATATTATATGCCAAAAAGGCGTAAGGTGTACATAGAAAGAATGAGGTTGCGAGCCTTGTGGTATGATTACCTTGGGTGTACATCTCAGGATGAGATAGGAATGTGATGTATTTATGGTAATGATTTAAATTTCAATTATGTTGTTTTTGATACAGGTTCTGAGTTACAACATGTTGTTACGTTTAATTATTATTTTATTTTATCTATGCCTACTTACCAAGTTGCTTGAACTCATGCCTTCTTATATTAAATTTTTAGCTGACAGGCCAATTGAAGACTCCTAATTGTGGATTGGTACTGGTGAGCAAAAGTAGAAGACTTTTGATGGTATGATAACATGTTAAGATTGGAATCTCAATATGTAATTATTTATGATTGTATTATATTTCAAATGATGTAAACTAAATGTGATGGCATATCATAGTAATTATTCATGATATTATAGATGGATTTGTATTAATCCTGGGAAATACATTCCCATCATGATCCGGTTCTGATCTTGGGCAGAGTTGTGAGTATGGGTGTGGGTGTTTTAGATACAATTGTTGTCATTTGATTATAGAAATGTATATTTTATTTAATTTCATACATGTATATCAGGTATAAATTTCCATAAGATAGGGTAGATTCTGTCAGATTTTAGGCAGGATATTTTCCTTAAAATTAGGTAAATGGTGAGATTATGATAAGATTTCCCTTAAGAAGAAGAAAAATGGTAGTTTTTCGTATCGGCCCGGTGTGGCATGGTCGAAATGCATAGGTTGGGGATGCAGGGCATCACAGATGGTATTAGAGCCTTTCTTGTGACTTATCTGTGTGGTAAGTCCTTCTTATCTATGCATAAGCACTAAGTTTAGATTCATGATGGCAATAGTTATGAGAAAGAGCTACAAAATGACATGCCAATACTAGTTTATGGATTCATGAGAAAAGGTTAGCGTAATGGCAATAGGAAGGCATGAGAAAGGAAGTAGGGCATGTAATTGTTAATTTTAGAATAATGTGGTCATTGTTACCACCGAAAAGTAAGTGAAAGTGCTATGATAGCACAAAGTAACATTTGTTTATAATGGGCAGAGTAACATAGGGAAGCGTAATGGTGCCCATATATGTATTTTTCTGAATTGTTTATTCATAATGTTGGTATATATGAAAATGAAAGAATGAAACTATGAAGTTTCATTGTTGGCATGTGTGCCTTGATTGCATAAATTATAATGATCGATTGATTGAATGTAATGTGTTGTGATATAATGTGATGTGTGTGGCATTAATCTCAGATGTGTATCTGGGTGACTGGTTTGGTTTATGAATATGTGTTGTTGAGTTATTCATTTAAGAAATGAATAAATTGAGTAATCAATGGTATATTGATTGTTATATGATGAATGATATGGATATGACACGTGATATCCATGAGATATGGATAGGTTTGAAAAGACTTGAATGCTTAGGTAGCATATACGCCATGATGGCGTGGATGTAATGAAAATTGACACTCGTAGGGGTAGGCATATATATTGCTGGCATGTGCATCTGATGTTTGTATTCTGAGTATGGAATCATACACTATTGAATGTGGTTAATAATTGCTTGTATATGTCATTCAATTGAAATAAATTGTCATGCATATTTGAGCATTCATATGTGTTAAATGATGTGATTGAAATGTCAGGATGACATTGTTATGATTCTAATGCCGAGATGGCATTAATGTAATTAATTACAATGTTAGGATGACATTGTGTATGTTTATATATGATTATGATTGATTGAAATGCCAAGAAGGCATTGCTATGGCTATAATGTCAGGATGGCATGACATTAATATAATTGATATGTCGGGAAAGTATTCCTATGTATCGAGTTGAATGATTTATAAGTGGCTATTTGGAATGGCTTATGAGCATGTGGAATTGAATGAACTGGCATGTGTGCCATTGATTGTGTGATTGACATGGCATGTTTCTTTGAGTTTGAGTTGTTTGAATGATGTATTGATTAATGCTATTTGTATGCATGGGTTATGATTTATATATGTATGAATGGCCAAATATGATACGCCGGAATGGCGGGCCCGAATGGTTGGATGTGATACACCTGAATGGCAGGATGGCCCGAATTACCAAACTGAATATGCCTTGGAGGCATGGCCTCCATAGCTAAAGATGATATAGAAGCCCGAATGGCCTAGTTGCCGCCTCTGATGGCGATGAGGTCTGTAATGACCTGGACTTGACACCCAAATAGGGTAGAAGCTTGAATGGCCTGGGGCTTGGCTACGATGCCTGGATAGCCCAGATATGATAATAAGGTCAGGACTGGCCTGAGTACTTCACACCCGAATAGGGTGGAGGCCTAGATGGTCTGATATGGAGATGTCAGATTGGCATGATGGCCTAGAAGGCCTGACTTGGAGATGGGAGTTGATGGTAAGCTCGTGAAAACTATCAAGAATTAGTGGTAAACCCTTGAAAACCATCGGTGTTAGATGTCCCTTGTGATGACGAAGAGCTCTGATGCCCGTGTCTGGCAGAGGTAGATGTGATGCCGCCTGTGATGGCAAAGACCTCTGGTGCTTGTGTCTGGCAAAGGTGGATAACTGGTGTGGCTAGGATATTATAGCTTAGAATTAGCTTAAATTGATAATTTGTTTGGATGTTTTAGAGTGCACTGTGTCGATGTTACGTATTGTAAAACTATTGTATTATGTTGGATTGAATGGAAAATGTATGACTAGATAGGATAACGGCCTAGATGGCCTATGTATATCATAACATTGTAAAGTATGGATGTGCCGTCATGGTACAGATGTGTCATGGCATAATGGTTTGGATGAGGGTGTGGTGCCATAGAGGGTAGCAGGAACGCTATCATGGACTTAGTAGGCTTCATTCCCTAAGACATAGAGAGAGAGACAAGTGCAAAATATTGAGTGAATAAAAATGATTAAGCTTTGAGAAGGCTAAGTTGATATTGATAAAGACAATAGGATGAATGCGACTACCTAATGATAAGGCAAAGTAAGGATTTTAATGCTATGATCATGTCAATGTTGAAAAATGTGTAGATGAATATGTTACACATGTGAAATTATGTGCGTATGATGGTATATCATGATTGCATGGTTCCCATGTTTGAGGTGTTTGTAGAGCTCCAAATGAGTATAGCTTGGTAATGAAAGTTTTGAGGATAAAATATTTTGTAAGGAGAGAGGTTTATAACACCTAAGGTGTTAAATTTTGGTAATTAGGTGTTGATTAATGGAGAAATATGATTTTTTGTTGAAATGATTCGAGTATATATGAAGTATATGAGAATTTCGTGAAATTCAGCCAAATGAAATCATATGTGTATCATTATTTAGAATGTATACAAGTTAATCGAGGGAAACTTGGATATAATTATGTCAATTTATATGAGGAATAAATGATGAAAAGAGAATGGAAAAAGAAGGGCAAAAAATGTCAAAAAAAATGAGAGAAATAAGGCCAAGGCAGCAAGCCGATGGCAGCGGCGCCAAGATGGGCACCTGCGGTGCCACGCAAGGCGGTGGCATCAGGTGGAAGCAGTGGGATGGCACCGGTCGGCGGCTATAAAAGCCCGACCCAATTTTTTTTCCCTAGCCATTCCGTTTTCTAAGTTTTTCGTCCCATCCTTTCTCCCCTTTTTTCCCTAGCCCTGTTTAACTTGATTTCTAGTCATTTAAGCTAGGAAATTATCTTACCTAGCTAGAAAAATTTGTGTTCTTTTAGTTAAACCCAATTTTCACCCATTTGAACCATGAAAAAATGAAAGAAAATGGAAAAAAATATCAAATTTTCACAAAATGGAAGGTACAATAGGGAGTTGGGAGCTTGCTCATTCATTTGAGGAGGACAACGATACTTGAAAGTGAAGGTAAGCTCGATTTCCCAACCAAATCTCAAAATTTAGATTTTAGGGTTTTAGGAAAATGATGAAATTTGGGCTTAAATTGATGTATATGGTCATAAATTCATGGGGGAATAGTTAAATATAATGATTATGATGATTTGGCATGAAAAAATATGAAAATTGCAAAGTTAGGGGTTTTGTGAATCATAGAAATTGGGAATTTTCTAATTTTTGTTTATTTAATCATAGGGTAAATGATTAATGGCATGATTAGTATATTTTAGAACATGTATGAAGTGTTTTGGATCAATAGAATCAAATTTTGAGCCATGTCGTAGTTAGCGTTTAAAGAGGATTTGTATGAATGGGCTATATAAGCCATGAATTGATTAGATTAAAAGTTTAAATGAGTTATTTACATGTTACTTAAATGGTAATCATGTGAGATACCAGATAAATATGTCAAGAAGGGAGATTTTTGTAATAATTATGGAGAAACTCTAGTTTAACTAACATTTATAACATGTTTGATGATCATAACCCTATGAAAAAAATGTTAATATGATGTATTGAGTACATGATTACAAATAGTTAAGTAAATGGGATTGTGGCCTTGTACAGGATGATCTAAGAAGGATGAAAAGACAAAGCTGGAGGAAAGTGATTTGGAGTTAAAGGTTTAAGGTAAGTAGGCGCACCCCTGTTGATTTGAATGAATGGATGGGGATAGTAAGTATTTCAAGTTTGTTCTAGGCATGTGTGTTTCGGATGAGGGATTATGGATATCCCATGCTTCTTCAAGATTAATATTTGTTGGGTATGACAAATGCATGAATGATTGGGGACATGAAGTATCCCGTGAATGGCTATGAACATTGGTATGCATGTTGGATTGATGGGGTAGTGCATCCCCAGATTCATTCTTTATTATATTTGTCATACATGAATGTTAGGGATTGAAATATCCCATAGTCGAATTGGTCTATGATTTAGACATGTGAGTAATGGGGATAGAGAGTATCCCACAATATGCTTACTCTTATGTATGGATGTCAATATGAAAGGGATAGGGAATATCCCAAGTGTGTATGGAAGGAGTAGATGGAATGAGTATATATCATTTTAAGATTTAATAGTATGCTATATTGATGTATTTTCATTATATGAATTAATAGGGATAAAGATCGGATAAGTGATTTCTCATAGCTGTGTAAATGACATTATATATCATATGATTGTATGTATGAATAGAATGGGAAGCATTCCATAATAGTATAGATATGTATAATGATGTAATGTGTTTTGAAGGCACAGCTGTAATATTATGCCTGTAGGAAATAATTGGATATGTGGTGCCTGCATAGCATGTATGGAGATATGAGACTCATGTATGGCATGTATTATGGTATGATGAGTCGAAGTGGCTCGTATGGGATGTGAAGTGCCCAAATGGCACTGTATGATATTATACGCCGGAAAGGCATAGGGTGTGCATAGAAAGAATGAGGATGCAAGCCTCATTGTATGATTACCTTGGGTTTACATCTTAGGATGAGATGGGAATGTGATGTATTTATAGTAATGATTTAAATTTGCATTATGTTGTATTTGATACATGTTCTGAGTTAGAACATGTTGTTATGATTAATTATTGTTTTATTATATCTATGCCTACTTACTGAGTTGCCCAGACTCATGCCTTCTTATGTTAAATTTTTAGCTGACAAGCCAGGTGAAGACTTCTAATTATGTATTGGGACTAGCGAGTAAAAGTAGAAGACTTTTGATGGTATGATAGCATGTTGGGATTGGAAGCCCGTTATGTAATTATGTATAATTGTATTATATTCCAAATGATGTGAACTAAATGTAATGTCATGTCATAGTAGTTATTCATGATATTGCAGATGGATTTGTATTAATCTTGAGAAATGTATTACCATCATGATCCGGTTTCGATCTTGGGTAGAGCTGTGAGTATGGGTGTGGGTGTTCTAGAAATAATTGTTGTCATTTGATTATAGAAACAGATATTTTATTTAATTTTATACATGCATATCAGGTATAAATGTCCATAATACAGGGTAGACTCTGCCGGATTATAGGCAAGACATATCCCTTAAATTTAGGAAAATTGTGGGGTTATGATAAGATTTCTCTTAAGAAGAAGGGAAATGGTAGTGTTCCACATCGGCCCGGGTGTAGCGTGGTCAAAACGCATAGGGTGGGGGTGCAAGTTATCACAGATAAGGTTTTGCAACTTGATGAGTGATGTTATATTTTTTCAACACAACTGCAAATAACTTATTGCAAAAATGACTTCTATCATTAATGATTATTCTTGAAGTATCAAACTTGGAAAAAAATCCTATCTTTTAGAAATTTTAATGCAACATTAGCATTATTAGTTTTAGTGGTCATTGCCTCAATCCACTTAGACAAGTAATCAATGGCAAGCAAAATGTACATATTCCCATTAGATGGTGGGAATGGGCCCATGAAATCAATGCCCCATATATCAAATAATTCAACCATAAGATTACTTGTGAGTGGCATTTCATCTCTTTTACCAATGTTACCTATTCTCTGGCACCTATCACCTTGCATGAAAGGCATGAGCATCCCTGAAAATTGTTGGGTGATAAAAACTAAATTGGAAAACTTTGAGACTCCAAAATGCCCTGCACAACTGAATGTATGGCAATGATCAAAATGATCTGTTGTTCATTCTCAGGTACACAATGTGTAATGATTTGATCTAGACAAAGTTTGAACAGAATTGGATCATCCCAAAAGTAATGTTTTGCTACAGATAGCAACCTTCTCCTTCCCTGTGGATTCAGCATAGAATTAAAAACTCACTTAATCAAATGATTAATAATATTAGCATACTAAGGTTCACTTCCCTTTACATAAAGCTGTTGCTTATCAAGAAAAATCTCATTGATGGGAATGCTCTCTTTACCTATCTTCAACTCAAAATCAGTCCCTTCCACCAACCTAGACAGATAATTAGTTACAACATTTTCACTATCTTTCTTATCCTTGATTGTCAGGTCAAATTCTTGTAATAATAATATCCATCTGATCAACCTAGGCTTAGCATCTTCTTAATCAACAAATAATTCAATGCAACGTTATTAGAATAGAAAATTACCTTCGAACCAATCAAGTATGAGTGGAACTTTTTCAAAGCGAACACAATTACAATCAATTATTTTTTAGTGGTGGAACAATTCAATTTTGTTTCATTCAAAGCTCTACTTGAATGATGAATCACATGAGGCAATTTATAGATTCTTTATCCTAAGATAACACCAACAATAAAGTCAGATGCAATACACATAAGCTCAAAAGGAATTGACTAATCAAAAACTGTTAAAATTTGAGCATAAGTTAGTTTTTCTTTTAAGGTATTGAAAGAAACAAGGCACTCATCATCTAAATAAAAAGTCATGTCTTTAGATAGCAAGCTACATAGTAGTCTAGAAATTTTTGAAAAGTCTTTTATAAACCTTCTATAGAAACCCGCGTGACCCAAAAAACTTCTTACTCCCTTGGACTGAAGTGGAGGGGGCAATTTAGCAATCACATCAATCTTTACCTTGTCAACTTCAATGCCTCTATTAGAAACAATATGTCTCAATACAATTCCCTACTTAACTAAAAAATGACATTTCTCCCAACTTAATGTCAATTTCATTTTGACACATCTTTTAAGCAACAATGTCAAGTTATTAAGGCAATCATTGAATGAATCACTAAAGATAGAAAAATCATCCAAGAAAACCTTTATAAACCTTCCAATCATATCAAAAAATAGACATTATACACCTTTGAAAGGTTGCAAGGGCATTGCACAAACCAAAAGGCATCTTCCAATAAGCAAAAGTTCCAAACAAGTAGGTGAAGGTTGTCTTTTTTTTATCTTCTAAAGTAATGGGAACCTGATTGTAACTTGAAAATTCATCCAAAAAACAATAGTAAGTATGACCTTCCAATCATTCAAGCATCTGATTGATGGCTCAAATTTAATACCTCGCAAGTGCACGGTCGATGTATAGTCTAGTGTGCTTATGCAAGGGTCGATC
>JAYJMB010015050.1:7572-62194 GCA_036873735.1 Pouteria campechiana
AATATGAGATATTCCTTACTGATGGAAATTGAAATTCTATAAAATCAAACCATGATATTGGTTCCATAATGTTATAGCAGAAAATATTATTTATAAGGGTCATGCCAACATACATCTTTGCAGCACCTACAATGCAAAAAGTCCTCTAATCTTCTTAATACCACAGCTCCATCCTAGCTACAATGACTATTCAATAACTGAAACTACTTCTCTGATGCTCCTCACTAACTTTCTTGTTTGCTTGCCTGTTTGATAGTGCCATATCAAATTTGGAAAGCATAGACATGTTTTATTATCTCCTGCAGCTTAACTGATTCTCTTTGCTTCTGCCTCTAAACAAATAGCATGATTTAGCCATAACACAGATTCATCATTTTCTTCCTCACCCATGAAGCCGACTGTGTTGACCCTTCTTTCAATATCATTTCTTTTGGCCACCAGATCTTCCATGGGTCTTTCAAATCTTTAATAGTTTTACTGAAGTGAGTAAGGATCGTAAGATAGCCCATGTGCTTCTTAAGTAGCATACATAGGCAGTTTCCAATCTCTATAATGGTTGTTGAACCTATCACTTCCATTGCCTATTCAACAAATGTAGTATCATAAATGTATTATGCATCAATGAAAAACACTACAAGTTGATTTCAAGATCTTCATTAATGATACTTATGCAGAAGATTGAATAATACAATTGGCTTATTTCCAGAACCGAATATTATGTGGTACATGAGTCTTTACTTTTTTCTATTTCTTATTGATTGCAAAATGCCAGAGTTCAAATTCTAACCAATTATATAGTAATAACCAAAGGGACAACCTAACATTAAGCAGAAATTGGAGTCCCCATGTAAAAGTTCTCTCAATAAAACCATTTCATCCTTGCAGCTTCGAATTGGATGCTCATGACCTCTATAAGGCAAAGTGAAATGGGAAAGCTATATGTTGCTCAATGTGCTAAACATAAAAAAGTTAACATCAGACAGGTTTGATCTATTAATTTAGCAAAAACCACATGTTTAGAGGGAATCCCCATGGTTAAATGAATACCATGGAGAGATTTTTAATTGAATTTAGCACACTAGCCTACTTCCTTATCATATGAATTTAATAAATAGAATGAATTCTCATAACATGTTGTGCTACTCAGCAAGAAGTGAGATTAAGAAACTGCATTATAATTAGCAAATTATCATAATAGGATTTGAATTATAATGTCTCTATAGAAATATGACCATTCCTATTGATAATTGACTGGTAATGTAAGAAAGAAATAGTAAAGAAATCACCACACTTAAATAGTCTAAACCTGTAGTCATATTGCACATATACTTCAAGGTTAACATGTCCAAAAATGACATACTAGACTAAGCCTCCAAAAACAATTTTCTCGCATAATTCATTCGGAGAACCTATTACTAACAAAGCCATAACCCATATTATCCATGACCGCGGAGAAGAAGACTCCATCCAATGGGATGGATGTTGTGGCTGCAGTTGCTTTGAAATCAGCATCGTTGAAGGCATAACTCGAACCGGGCCTGTTGGGATTGAAGTAGGTAGGATCTCCAAGAGGAGGCATTGAAGGAGAATCCATTAGATCATCTCCAAATGAACTAATTCTCAGCAATCCTGTGATTGGACTTCTCTTGATGCCTGTGCTCTTGTGGAAGACCCTACAAACAACCCATTCATCCTGCAATAATAGAAAACCAAAAATTCTTTTCACAAAAAGGAAAGGAAAAGGAAAGCGAGAGAGAGGGACCAAATGAAAAAGAGAGGAAAAGGGTGATGGGGATGATTCGGCTAGTGACGGCAGCTCCTTCTGTGTCTGCGGCGATGGGGAGAGTGGGCAGGAGGAGGGCAAAGGGTGTTGTGGGCGATTCTGTCGGCAATGATAGCCCCTTTTGCATCTACGGTGATGGGGAGTGTGGGCAGGGAGAGGATAGAGGGTGTTGTGGACGATTCAGTTGGTGAAGTAGCTCCTTCTTCATCTACAGCTATGGGGAGCGTGGGCAGGGAGAGGGCAGACGGCGTTGTGGACGATTCGATAGGCAACGATAGCTCCTTCTGCGTCTGCAATGACGGGGAGTGTGGGCAGGGAGAGGGCAGAGGGCGTTGTGGATGATTCGGCTAGCAACGGCAGCTCCTTCTACGTTTGCGGCGGTGGAGAGCGTGGGCAGGGAGAAGGCAGAGGGCGTTTTGGCTTTTGAATGTGCCTCCACACCGAGACCAGCGCGAATCTTTTCCTCCAACCCGATAGATGCTACAAGCCTATGAGTTACTCTCCATGCGGGCGTATAGGGCATTGATTTTATACGAGTGCCAGTATTAAAGCATTCTAGTGCGGAGGCTTCAAACACTACACGATCTAGCAGAGATCATCTGAGCCATCCATGAAAATCACGCCTCGCCCAAGCCTACTTGTAGAGTTGTAGCGCCCATTTCAAGGGGAGTCTCTCTCTTGCAAGAGAAAGCACCAAACTGCTCTCTCTCTCTCTCAGCCCCCCAAGCACCAGCCCCCGATGTTGCCAGTTGCTTGAGCAACCGATCTCTCTATCTTGTCTGCCTCATTCTCCCCAAGCATATCTTTTGGTATTCTCCAAAATGGGTTCTAGCCATTTGGGTTTTGTTCTATAGTCATGAAATGAGTCTTATACTGATCCTTTTGGCAAATGGCTCATGCTTCTTCCTCTTCTGAGACCAGAGACAACATTGTCAATGATAGTGTCAATGGTAGTATTTTGAACGATAATTTGCTCCTCAAAATCCTTTTCCGACTGAGCATGAAGCATCTCTTCCGATTCAAGTGTGTTTCAAAAGCATGGAACAGATTAATTTTCAGTGCTTCTGCCCAAACCAAGCTCTCGGTGACCATGTTTAGGCTATTCTACCAGGCATTGTTCACCCTCATGGCGTCCAAAGCAAACATAGATACACTCACGTCATGGGTAGGAAGGACGGCATGGACACGAACCTTGGATTCTTGCCTAATGAGCTTCAATTGAGAATTCTTGATTGTTGTCATGGCTTGCTTCTTTGTAATTCTCATTCGAATGATAGATTTGAAGGTGAAATACAACACGGCAAGTACTATGTGTGCAACCCTGTGACGAAGAGATGGACTGCACTGCCTTTGCCACCCTTCAAACAGGGCTATTTGGAGAATAACACTTTAATCTTTAATCCCCATCTATCTCCTCACTACAAATTTGTTAAATTCTCGGACCAATTCGATCGGGATCCCAGGTGTTTGGAGCTTGATGTTTACTCTTCTAAGACAGGATCATAGGTGCAATCCAACATTTTTCATGGGCCAGAAATCCCTTGCCTGCGTGCACAAATTCATCCTGTTTTCTTGGATGGGACTCTGTTTGCAATCGCTTTTCCTTTTCAGGGATTTGTTGTTGAAGAAGAAGGGAGTTGCTAGCTTATTCAGATGCCTGTCGCCACAATTGAAGAAATGCCAGTTGAACGATTAGGGGTGTCGGAAGGCCGTCTCCATTATGCTTATCATGATGGGTCACAGTTACGCATATGGATGAGAAGAACTGGTGATGGTGATGGTGCTAGTGTTGGTGAATGGGAACTGAGTCATAGTACAACTGTCAGGGCCTTGATGTTGAATCCGTTGTTTGTTAAGGATGGTTATGACCGTGTCATTTATCCCTATCATATGTTTTAGTGTTGCTTTCGACTTTGCTTAATGTAATAAAATCACTACAACTGCACATCATCCTTGTGCATCTCTTATATTTACTTGAGAAAATTATAAATTTCATTAGTTATCTTGTGTATAAAAGAATCTTTAGTTCCAAGAATGCTATTGGAGATTTTCAATTTCATGATTCGGTTGTCATTTTTGTCCACAGACTTCATGTAACATTTCATAATCACTATTTGATGCATATGGAAGGAAATGCTAAAACTAAGCTAGCTTTTAAGTCTTTGGTGAAAGACATGAAACTCGGCTGCAAGGGTGTTAGAATGGCCTGTTACCTTTAGATGTTGGACTGATGTAATATCACCATTCAACAATACATTATAATTACATTTTCAGCCTATTGGGATTAATGGAAGATTGCTTTAAATAAAGAAAGAAAGAAAACAATAGGTATATACATGAAAGAAAGAAACAGCAACTGATACACCATAAGAAAGGAAACACAGCACATAATAAAAGATAATTCAATGAAATAAAAGATTACACCAATCTACAGTGCTTAGCGCTAAGATCACTGGCATCTCTACCTAGCATTGGAAGTACAACAGTGCATTTACATGAGCAATAGTAATAGGTTCTGTGGTGTTTAATTTTGTAGGCTCCCCATTTGAATCAACCGCCAAGATCTTTCCATTGAGTAACATTGTTTGGCTGTGCAGATCTCCATCCTTTGCAGTCAGGTGGTACTCTTCCTTTCTGATTGCACTGCCAGCTTTCTGAGCTCTCTGCATCCGATTGAGCTTCGTTCATTGATGCCATCTATGTTTCATAGATCTACAAACATTAGATTGTATTGTAACATGCACCTGAGCTGTGGTGTTTCCGTCGAGGTTCATCAACAGTAATGTAATCCCTTGCTGTATCAAAGTCATTTTACTGTCAGAATGAACCCATCTAATAGGAACTTTTGTGCTTTCAACTCAAATGTCCAAATTGTGGGGCTTGTTAATGATAATTAGCACCACCCAAGTGATGTTTTGCTCATTGCTCCACTTCAAAATGGAGCCAACAATTTCCAAGCATGATGAAAGATGAAAGCCACCTCTTATGGAAGTACTAAATAGTACTACTCATAGATTTTTCTGCGCAATGAGCATATGCACTAATCATCTTGGTGCTAGAGAAGCTAGTTGACAGAACATTTCTTACCATCAATCGGAAGCTCCTGGCCAGGGCATGAACAGAAACCCACCTGATGAAGAACCCATGTTCTAGATCATAGAATCCTTCTATTGGGGTTTAGTGTTCATTTTACATAGAATGGGCGTTGATGGTGCCTTCTGACTCAAATCAAAGGCAAGTTTTATGAACAGGGTAGTTGCTCTATTGGGATTAATTTAGGGGGATGTGTCAATGGATGGCCGCAATAGATGAATGTAACTTGAGGAAGAGTTGGTCAATAAATTCCATTGAGATGGCTCCTATTGTGTGCTTGAAGCAATGCGGTTGAATGGGCTGTGCTGATGAGGAGGCCATGCAATCCTCTCTGGTGGGCATGGTGGGGGAGATGGGTGGACAATGAATTTAGGGATGTTTTGACTTGGCATCAGTACTGAAAGTCCTTTTGCATAGATGGACGTCTGCGCCATAATCAAAAGAACATAAACCACCCTAAGAATCAGTTCCACATATAGGCGCAAGAAGGAAAAATACATGAAATGGTGGAAATTGTTGTAGCAGTAGGGACAATTGGTCCTCACTCCCACGGGCAGAGATAAGGTGGAAGGAGCTCATGTCATATCATCCCGGAATTTAGTAAGAAAATGTATAAGAAAATAGTGAATAGCAAAAAGTGATGCGGAAGAATGTTGAAACATGGAGATTCATGTAATTTCGGGTGATTGATATTTCATTTTTTGGCTATCCAAATATCCCAGTGTCCCTGTCAACCACAAGTAATAATCATTAGATAGCTTAGCAAAGGGTGTGCAGTCACCCATGCTGGATCCAATTCTGGTGGCCAAAGAGCAAATTTAACAAAACAGATCTTGTAAGAAATGCAAAGATATGCGTTTCATTTCATCAGCTGCGCGCTGCCAAGTGAAAATGGCAGAGAAAGAAATGAACAAATCATCTAAATATATGGAAGAAAGGGGTATCATTTCAAGAAAATGCTAAAGCACTCCGGTATTGTCACTGGTAGACTTGGACAAAACCCAATTTAATCGGCCTATAGACAGTGCCTAAAGTCCGAACCAATGTTGTGGGATTCAAATTGTCAGTGGGCATTTCAATTTCCTAGACAGAGAAAACAAGGTTATGGCAGATATCTATCAAGCCATAAGTGAGGGGAAGAAGAGAGGAAGAAAACATATGGCGTTGACAAAGAGGACTCACATTGGGAGATTGGAAGCCAACCTTGGATGGAGCTTCCATTCCGCTTTCCTAATCAGCAGCAGCAGCAGCATTTCTCCGTGCACCTCTTCCATTGGTTGATCCCGACCTTAGAAAGCGCTCGAAAATGGCCATGATGAGAAACATGGAGATCAAGATGGCGGTGGCCACAAACCCAAATGACATCGCATTGACAGAGCTATCCAAATGCCTCCAACGCTCCTCCCTCTGCACCATCAGTGGTGGCCGATGAACCTCGCAGGAAGAAGACCATCCAGGCTCCGATGGTGAGCGAGAAGTGAGCGGTCAGGTGCTTTCTCTTCGATGAGGTAGACGAGAAAGCAGGAGAGAGACTCTCCTTGAAACGGGCACTGCAACTCCAACTCTGCGAGTAGGCTTGGGCGAGGCGTGATTTTCACGGACGGCTCAGATGATCTTTGCCAGATCGAGCAGTTTTTGAAGCCTCCTTCAAGCACCTATATAAAATCAATGCCTATATACATATATATATATATATATATATATATATATACATATATTCTATGCGGAGCCGTGCATAGAAGTTGTTTGATGCAGGCGCGATGCACGCCGTACGATCCCGAAGAAATCATCCTAGCCCTCTGCCTTGATCGCACTGCGCCTCGCCTCACATACCCGCAGTGCTTATCTCGCACAAAGAGATACCCACGTCAACCCCTTTCTCTACGCCAAAACCCTTTCTCTACGGAGAGTCCTGCCCCTTGCCATTTCGCTGCATACACGCTTCCTACCCTTGCCATTTCAGCAGCACCCTCGCTGCATACGCGCTTCTTCATCGTCTGCAGTTGCGGGGCCAATCCTTTCGAGTGGTATGTCAACTGGCCAACCCCGCGAGGCCCCCTCCCCTCCCCTCCCTCCTCTCAGCCCACACCGGCGCTGACACGGGAGACGCTGCTCCTCTACTGATCCTCGTGCTCGGCCGCAGCAAATCCTAGCTCTCTGAGTTCCTGTATGATGTTGGCTTCTAGCACATCACTAACATCAACTTCTCGAAGGTTGTTGTCTCCGACATGCTTCGCAAGCACGTGAGAGAGCGACCGGAGATGTGCTGGCGTATCATGGACATGACCAATATGCAGGTACTGTGTCAAATTCTCCACCTTTTTGTTTTGATCCTCCGATAGAGTGTGGTGCTTCATACATAGACTCAAATTGGATTGTCCGGATTGTTGCTGGGAAATTGTGTAATACTGACCGTATTTCTATGTAATGGGCAATTTTCCCAGGAATCAAGCAGTGAGATGTGCCTATGGAATTAGTTTTGTATGATTCCTGAAGAGGCAATTTGCTAAGATAGATGCAAGTAGGAGTAGCAACTTATGTTATCATACATTCACATCTTTCCTAACCCCAACTACCTTGCAGGTGGTTCATTTGATGTTGTTCTTGACAAAGGTGGTTTGGATGCTTTGATGGAAGCGAAACATGGCCCTAAGTTTAGGAGTAAATATCTATTAGAGGTCCTTTGGACTTGAATCTTGAGTGTGGTTTTTGACATGTATCTGTCATGCATGCTTATGAATTAGTTTTACAGAAAATGCATTATCTTTATTTTTAGACTCATACCATGTGAATTGCATTGCATTCAGGTTAAAAGAGTCTTGAGCACAAGGGGCATATATGTTTGTCTCACCTTGGTAGAATCTCATGTTTTAGGTAACCTCTGTCCTTCCTAGATTTCAACAATGGCATTTGAAAACTTGCTCTTGATGTAAATTATATTTCTTTATATTTTCAATCTCCAACTGAAGAAGATAAATTCCTATCCATTTAGTTCATAAGAACATCAAATTCAATTTGGTAGAAGTATAATTGAATAATCATCTATTTAGCATGTTCAGATTTGTTGGGCTTACTTGTAGTGTAATAATTGTCGAATGTGCTTGCTACATGTTTTATATTTGGCTTAGCTTTTTAAATAACTCTAAGGGGCTGTCCAGATAGAGTTAGTCCTCCATACTACCTAGTTATGTAGTGGGATTAATGATTTGACTTGGTACTTTGGTTATTTTACTTGTGGAATTTTTACACAGGTAAAATAAAAATTGTAATGGGACGTAAAAGAGGGAATTACTTTTTGGCATAAAAAAATATTATAAATGATTATAGCAGTTGTCCATTGTTTGATACAATGGTTTGAAGTGATGGTGAAATTGAAAATTTTGCAGTAAAAGAAGGATTACTTAATGCATTTGATACAAATGGGGAAATGCAAAAGTTGAGGCATGTTTAAAAATTTTCAAGTTTTTATTTCCAGAAAAAAGTGACAAAATGTTATTTCCTCTGACAGCCATGCCATTTACAAATTCATTGTGTCATGTTTAAATCTGACATTGCATTACCCTGGTAAACAGGCGAATGCCCCTATCCAACCAGTCCATGAGTCGCATTTTTTAAGTTAAGGTTGGGTGGCCTCTTTACTTAAGGTAAGTGTAGAACTGCTAGGTGTTAAAGCTTGGGCCAATACTTTGTGCTCGTTGAATGTCTATGAGTTGATTAGTCATTTTGCTTGGTTGGCTTTGTGCTAAATTTCATTTCTCATTTGCAGCTTGTTGATGTCTACTTTCCATTTTGCTCAAAGGAAGTTCTGCATTTCTCAGCACCATTTAAATACTTGATCAACTTTGTGAACTTTGCAGTCAAAATGCAGTTTCAAAGTTTTCATCTTCATTTTAATAGCTTGTCTTGGTAGTTTGCCTCCCATTATAAATGGAGTCTTCTGATATGTACTTAGGGCTTTCTTATTTTCTTTTGCAGGGTTGCTTTTATCCAAGTTCAGGTTTGGATGGAAAATTGATATCCATGCTATACCCCACAAACTGAGCAATAAGCCTGCTTTTAAAACTTTTATGGTGGTTTTTACAAAAGACAGTTTTAGTATCTTGAATACAATTGTGTATTCATTTAACCAATCTACCATTGACTGCAATGGATCTCAGGTCCATAAGTGCTTTCTGTAACTTTGGGAATAGCCTTTTTGTTTAGGTGAAATTCGTTGATTAAGATGATAAAAAGAATAAACGATCTTTGCTTAATACATTTGCTGATGATCCTGAGGGCTGAGGAATGCAGATTGTATGAGGGACTAAAGTGTAGTATTTGCTGTTTTATTGTGGGTGGATAGGTATATAATCTGCCCATGCTTTTGTGGAATGCTCAATTAACCAAACTCTTTCAGCTTGCAAGATCCTAACCATATAATTGGTGACCTACAGAAACTGTTGAAAAAATTCAGAGTGTCCAAATAGGAGTTTCCAAAACCTTCCTTTCTCGGACATGATGTTTAACTGCCCCCAACAATCATATGGTTTCTCCATCATAGTCTATGTTTTTCATCATTAGCCTTATATTTCCCATAAATTTGTTTATCTATTTTCTCTTAATTTATGATTTCATCAACATAATTTTTACCATTTTGACATTGTTTCCTCCGATCCCTAGGGTTATTGACACTTACCCCCTATCCAAATAATAGTGGTTGTCTAAAGAAACGGCCAAAGAGTGGAATAGCTGGGTTTTTTGGTCCATAGTATTTTCATACATTCCTTGTGGATGGAGTGCCTTACCAGATTTACCGTATAATATTTGTGGGATAACAATAATAGATGATCCCTTACCAAATGTTGTTCCCATCTGAAATATGAACCTTTAATATGGAATTTTCCATCATCTAAGAAGCATCAATTGTCTTTGTAGGTCCGTGGTTTACTGTAAGTACTTGAAATTGAGAACAAGATTTGCAATGAATGCTCTGGTGGTGCTGATATCATATACTCTTTTGAAGATTGCAGATTGGAGTTAAGGGGGCTTTGAAGGAGCTTGCCCCGAGTCGCAAGATTCAGCTTATATTGGGTGAACAGGGGGAAGCCCTTTTCAACTACAAGGTTGTACTTTTGGATTCAAAGTAGCAGTCTGATCCATTCAGATATCACTATGAAGTTTTTCTTGTGCCTAATGTGTGTGCTTCAGAACCGTCAATTTTTTATTGTGCATCTTTGTTCTCTTCCACATTAGTGCCTAATGTGTGTGCTAGCCAATAGCTGTGCATTGAAAAAACAAGAAATAAATAAATTTATCAATGAAGGAAGAGACATTAAATGAGTAGTTACACTGCAGGGAAAGAGAAGTAGACATATAACTTCTGAATAGTAAATAGGAAAAGAAAAAACAATTGGCGACATTTTTTACCTAAAAGGTTGCAACCAATAATATTACCAGCAGTAAATAGGAAAAGAAAAGGCAATTGACGACAATTTTCATTCTCACTCAAGTTAATATAATATACAAATTCTACAAGTAAATGGGCATTTAAGGTTAGGGGAGAAGAGTGAAACCATACGGTTGATTGAGTACAAAGGAGAGACTGGACATGGTTGCGGGAAATTGAATCTCCGATTAACACCCATGATTTACTTCTCATATTCTCCAAAACAAATAGGAGGAAAAGAACAAGCAGAAAGAAAGAGAAAAAAAGATGGATTCTCTGAATATTCAGGGATCATTTGTAAGGGACATACAAGCGGGTCTGAATTGCCCCAAATTATCGTCATTTCATCCTCAACACAAATAATTGTGGTGGACTAGATGGATTCTCTATACCTTTCCACACCAGGTCCCCCATGATATTGGAATTTGAAGAGATCTGCCAAAACAATTGTAAGGCCCCGGTAAAAAAGGAGAAAGAAACATACCTCCATAAAACTCTGATAGATATATTTCCAGATTTATAAGTCTTGATTAAAAAGGGGGGAAAAAACGCCCACATCGAAGAACATCATCCATTCAATTCGAATGTCATCAGCTTTTTTCCCAAGTCCTTCAATCCAACTACCTTAATTGCTAGCACAAAGTATGAATGAATTGAAGATGGAAAACCCAGAAACACAACCTGTGGGTACCCGAATTTACAAAGAAGGAAAGGAAATCCATTACCAACAAAGAAAATGATTATATCATTAATACCCCAAAATAAAGCTAGGTAGATTCTTGTAAGATTTGACTCATGGATTGAAACGCATACAAAATCCAAAAAGGAACATGAGAGCAGAGATCAAGAGATTCAGCTTCAAAAAATCCCAACCCACCCAAAAATCACCACCACCCATAAACCACCTGCGTGTATTTGTCCTTGAGCCATCTGAAGCTCTTCCTCGAAGACCCCTTCATCTTGCCTTCCACAACATACACCTTGTAGCTTGCAACCCTCTTCTTCGCAGCTCAGGATCATTGAAACCCCATCGCTTGGAAGAAGATGACCCTCTACTGGCTTTCCCTTTCTTAAATTGCAGCTTTTTAGACATTTGGGTGGGTTGACCAGATGAATATGAAGCACTGTGGCACCTCGGATCATGCAGGCCCGATTCTGTAGGCACGGTTCCATATACCTCCATCTGAGTCCTCCCATCCCCACATGATTTTGATCTAAAATCTGTCATATGGGATGTATGGAGGAAAACTCACAGATCACAGACCTTCTCGAGCTTCTTCAAGCACCAACACGCCACCAAAAACACTCTTCTCGGAGGCAACAGCAGGAGCTCTGGCGGAGGTTGCGTTCTGTAGGAAGTGGCGGTCGGAGGTGGGTGAAAAAACGCCGGAATCAGAGAAGAGATGGTGTACACCAAGCCCCAAAACAAGAAGCGAAGCAAATCTAAGAAAGAGGCGCATCTGTTTGTGATGAGGCCATGTCTTCCAATCAAACCTCATTCTTGTTGAGATGGGTCTGTGCTTGGGGTAAGAGACAGGAGAAGTCGGACGAGAGAGAGAGAGAGAGAGAGAGAGAGAGAGAGAGAGAGAGCGAACCAACGGGCGCGTTGCGATTTGCTTGGGAGGGAGGATGCTCGGACGAATTTCCAGGTGACCGGAAGGTGCTGCCGAAATGGTCAGGACAGGAAGAGTATATGTGGCGAAATGGCAAAGGGCAGGGAGGGCTGTCCGTAGAGAAAGGGGTTCGGCGCAGAGAAAGGGGTCGGCGCGGGTATCTCTTTGTGCGAGGCGAGGCGAGGCGCGGTCAAGGCTGGGATGATTTCTTTAGGATCGTGCGGCGTGCGTCGCGCCCGCACCAAACAACCTCCGCATAGAATCAAAGCCGATATATATATATATATAAGTCATTTATAAATCATCTCAACAAGTTTCATTTACTATATTAATATAATTATCAAGCAAAATAAACTCATATCTTACAATATGACCATTTTAGTTCTTCAAGTCGTGCTATAATGCACACCACTAGCCAACACTGACCTCTTTTGCCCGTGTCCAAAACTCTTCTGAATGAATGCCAAAACTCAAACAGCCACACCACCAAATCTCTCCATGATCTATAAATAAATGATTTCACTTTCCTTTGATGCCAAAAGGCCTCCACAAGGTTGCATTCATTGCCCAACAACCTTAGACTACCAAATTAGATCAATTGTCGATGTCCAGTTAGCAACCTTTATGCCCATATTTGCCCCCCATCAACTTGAGCGGTCGAGTAGCCATTGCTATCACAAATCTATTTAGATCTAATGTACCACATTAGATAATCAACCAAGATCTAATCACACCTGTGCATCATTACTCTGATCACTAAACTCAACATTGACTTGCTGGCCCAGATCATAGATAATAATAGATCTCAACGATGGCTCATGATCACAAACACAGAGATCATTTACACAGAGATCACAAATAGAGATAATCACACTCACAGAGGTAACAAGGATTTACATGGAAGTCCGGAAAAATAATAAGAGAGAATAATCAAATATATTATGATCTGTAGGGCTACGCAAATTTTTATATATAGAATGCCTCATACCCATTCCCGATTAATCTACAGATTATCATTACCCTCTGTCATTCAAGTACTTCGGAATTTATAACAATAGAGATGGTGAAAATCTCACACCTTTTCTCCTGCCATCTCAGCCCTACCTGCGACATCCCAATTGAAACTTTGATATCTTTAATGGGCCTTTGTAATATTAGATTCACTCAGCGCAACTCCATGCCCGATCTCAATTGGCCTTGCAAAAGGAAATATACCTAAAAACCAAACACCATATTCTGTATTTTTCAATTGATATAACAGGAAAAAAAGCACTTATCTAATTTTCAATTGGCTGGTTAATTAGTCAATTCATCGTGAGTGCATATTTAGTCATTCCTAACTTGAGCATGCGGCCTCCAACTTTAAATCATTCCTAAATGTTTGGATATCAGTTTTCGCCAATGAATAGGAAGATTAATACATAGTTGGCTTATGTTCATATAATAATTATAATAATAAGAATAAGAATAAGAATAAGAATAAGAAGAAGAAGAAGAATAACAATAACAATAATAACAACAATAATAATAATAACGACAACAACAATAATAATAACAACAACAATGACGACGACGACGATAACAACAATAACAACAACAATAATAATAATAACAATAACAATGACAATAATAACAACAATAATAATAATAACAATAATAACAATAATAATGATAATAACAATAATAATAATGCCATTTATTTTGAGATATGCCTGTTAAGAAAGCCTAATCATGGAGATGGCATGGGTTGTTGTTTTGTTTTCTCGCATTCTCATGGTCTTTATTAATTATAACCGGGCAACTAGAAGCGTGTTTGTGGATAATTCCAACCATGTGCCACCATCACTACATGAACTAAAATAATTTCCATATCATTTGTCAATGCTGGAGTTGATTCGGGCCCCACCAGTAACTCCGTTCATTCACCAAGTACAAAGAAAAAAGGGCGCAAAACAGAAAAAAATTATAATCAATTAAAATTCGTAATATGAGAAATTTGTTAAAAAATATAAAACAGAACAGAATTCCACTTCCCTCTTTTTTTTCCCTAGTCTTCACAATGTTTTCCAAGCAAATTTGATTTTCCTCTTTTTAATTTCAAACAGAACGAAATAGGATTTATGGAAAGGAGTGGCATGAAATCAAAACATAATTTTAGTGGGAAGAATTAAATAAAAAAGCATATCATTTAAAAAAAACTACCTGAATATTTTCCAGAAAACAAAAGAAATCGTGGTCCACTCCTGAATTTTCGGAAAATGTAATTTAAGAAGACAAGCTAATTCTGCTCTCTTTAATCCCAAGAGATCCCCAAATAGGCCCTAGGTGAAACATCACATGAAATCCATTTCACGGCATCCATAACTCACAGGTGTCAATTCCACATGGATAAATGTATTATGTTGCAATGGGGGAACTCAAACAGGGGAAATTCATCAAAATATAGAACAATGAGAAATGTTCTTCCAGAGAAATGCTCCGTGGAAATGCAAGCATGTGTTGATATTCGGCAGACATTTTCTTACACGCTCTAAAACCATATTCATTTCATTCTCTATCCCACAAATCAAGGTTATGGAAGTTGGAATGGAAGTGCCAATGTCATCACTGTTCTTTAGTAAACCTTTAAAGGGATAGGTTTGGAGTATAAGTTATCTAATGTGTCCAACACAAGCAGTGTAGTATCAGTCAATTATGAGCATAATTACTAAGAAGCAAATGTTCCCCACATGTTTGATTTAAATAACTCAATCTAAACTATAAATATGATCACTTGGAATAGATAAAGCTCCCAATTTTGAAGCTGACTGCAAGAATCGAAACCCAAATGAAGCATAGATATAATCCTGCACGCCACAGCATGGGCAAAGCTTTTCCAGGAATTTCTGCATTTGGTTCTGTGGTGATCACATCAACACCAGATATGCCATAGGAAACGAGGAACCCAACATCACCACCCTTCTGCGGTGACCAGGGCTTTTCACAACTGGTGACGGTCAACCTATCACTGATATAGAACATCCCGGTGCTGATCTGGGTTGAACTGGAGTGGTTTGAATTTTGTCCAACAGATTTTATTCCCTCTTGCAGGCCATATTCAGCAGCAAATGCAGGAGGTGCTGCAATTGAGCCTAGCATGCCAGTGAACCGTTTTGCAAGGCACTCATTCCATCCTCCTCCGTAACGGGCATCTGCACAACAAAAGAACAAGAAATTGTAATTAAATAAGGTGTGCTCCACTGAAATCTAGGTAAAACCTTTTCATTTTGAGCCAACCAGATGTTTGGATACAGTCCAAGCAGAACATCAACCTTAGCATTGTCCATTCATCTAAATACTCAAAATAATTTAGATCAATTATCCATGTAGACCACACAATCTGAAAATGTATAAAATATAAAAATCACTTAAAATGAAAATGCGCAAATAGTAGAATTTTATAAAATTTAGTAGCATCATTCTTTCACATGAGAAGAATACTTTGAAAGGTTTGGATGTTTGATTACATATTCATGGGTCCCACAGGCAGAGAGAATTTTTTCAGGTTCATATCCATTATCAAATGATTCCATCTCATATTAGGATGATATTTAAGTTTTTAACTGAACAGATGGTGCTGAAGATGATAGTTGGGTTGAATCTCATCAAACTATCAATGGGTCCAAAATGAAATTGGCTCCACTAAGATTTCAATGAAACCCACCACTTTGAATCCAAGCCCCAACAAAAAAAAAAACCAATGCAGTAGCTTATTAAACACCTTCCATTTAAGAGAAGATTTCTCTTCTTAAGCACATCATCGTAAAAAGATAAAAGGATTTCATAGAGATGAATAAACCACATTTTTCTTTTTCATTTTTATCCATCCTTTTTCCTTGTCAAAATGATCAATAGTTTGTAGGATCATCAAAATTTGTGGTCCTTCGAAAAAATGAGTCCATACTATATCAGAGATTACCAGTGTCAGATGACCCATGATGCTATTAACCAAATCTGACAACCATAGAGTAGAAATTCATGAGCAATGATAACACCCACATGATCAACAGCGACTAGTTGTAAGGAGTCATTGACCACATTTTCAGGTAATGTTTCAGCAGTTATCCCAACAAGCCCAAAAGCAATTAAAATAACCAGCCGAAAAAAGTGCAATATTTGCTGCCTTACCATTTATACTTTGTTCCTCCAGCTTTTGCTTTGCTGAGGAAGCACCCTCCATGGTATTTGGTTTTAACTCCTGTCGGGATTTCACAGTCTCTGGTGAAGTTACACCACCAATCTGTAGTAAAGAAATATATCAACGATGCACATGTTTCATTCCACCACAGCAATTGAAGTATGATAAAATACTTCGCAGTTGTCACATTACCTCTGGAGTAAGAATAGACTCAAAATCAAAAGATGGCAAGTTATCATCAGTTGCATCAAAGTACATAAGCAAATCATCCAACTTTTCAAATCCTGATGCATGATTAGCCTCTCCTGGGTTTAAAAGATCATCAAGTTCAAGGAAGCATCCATCTTCAGATTGAGGTTGATCATGATAAGAAGCATCAAAATACATGCTGCCATCTTCAACTACTTCACTAACAGCAGGGCAATCAGCTTCCACCAGATTAGTGACATCATTCACTTCCACATAGTCCTCTTTAACTGGCATCTGATAAAATTCTGACAAGTTGGTGTTTTCTTCCATGCTTCCAAATACCTGGTTATGAGGCAGTTCTGGTGTGTTGAAAGTTTCGCCCTGACATCTTAAGTACTCTGCACATGGATGCGGTTCCTGCAAGTAGGTGTTCTCATCCATGCCTTCAGGGAATTCTGGGCCGTGGTGCAACTCTTGTAAATAAGTGTTTGGATCCATACCATCAAGGAACTTCTGGCTGTGCTGATCTTCAGTGAACCCAATTAGTTCTGGTTGATTGTTGAAACTATCATGCTCATCAAGTCGCACAGCAGGGAGAACATTATCAATTCTAATGGCTGTACCTGGATGCTGGAAACAGTAAAATTACACCAGACAAAAGTATTAGTGTGGAAGGTTACTGTAACACCATTTGGAAATGTAAACAGAAGACAAAGTAATGCACACAAAACATAACGAATTTTGTTAAAGCCTCCAAGGAATAGATAAAGAACTTAAAGAAGACTAAAAGACACAGCAAGATAATCAAATTTACAATATATATACCCAAGAAAGAAGCTATTTGACGACAAACAGAATCTTCTGCCAAATCAATCTTTGCCCTTGGAAAGAGCTCTTCCAGTGGCCTGCATAAATTCTGGAGGCTTCTATGATTACATCTTTGCCAATTTGCACAAAAATAAATGAATTAAATTTATGACCTGTGGATCAAGCTTCATGGAGCACAGCCTTGAAGGACAAAAGCACCACACGTCCCACTGGATAATCTAATTAGGGCAGAAGGACTTCCCATATGTGAAGACGAAGGAATCTAATGTTTAGTCCTATAGTCTCTTTCAAGTGGGAGATGAATTCACTTAGAGCTAGGGATGCAACCTAGGTTGGGTTTAACCCAAACCCGGCCCAAGAAACACGTGTTAACCCGACCCGATTTAAATAGGGAGGGTTGGTGAAACCTGACCAAAAAACCTGAAAACCAATCCAAATTTACTATGTATATCCCTTAGTATATATTTTTTGCAAATAAAATTCATGATTTTTTTAAAACTTATTACAGTATGTGGAAAGGGATGAGAAAAATGATTTTCCACTATTTTTCTAAAACTGTGTACACTAATACGTACATATATAGGAGGCAAAACCGTGTCCTCAAATAAAAAAGAAAATAACATCATACACATTTATCGCTAATGATCCTACTCATTTACAACTAAATAATCCTACCAAATCTCCTAGAAAAAGGTAACTGATCAAACATTTTAGGAAACTGAATTTCCTCACAATTAGGAAGACACTCCCCCTCAATCTAGGCAATAGATGTCATCATGCCAAACTTGTTACATAGATCTTCGAAGTTCTTCCTGGGTAGGGCCTTGGTGAGAATATCTGCTGTTTGTTGACTAGTGGGAGTGTAATGTAATTTAATAATTCCTTCTTCAATCTTCTCTTCGATGAAGTGGCGATCAATCTCCACATGTTTAGGTCTTTCATGGTGAACAAGATTCTTTGCAATGCTGATCGCTGATTGATTATCACAATACATCTTCATGGTCTCTTTGGTTGGGATCCTCAATTCCCTGAGCAGTCTTCTAAGCCATATTCTTTCACAAATGTCACGAGCCATTGCTCGAAACTCTGCCTGTGCAATGCTTCTTGAAACTACTAATTGTTTCTTGTTATGCCAGGTTACTAAGTTCCTCCAAATATAAGAACAATAACCTGAAGTAGATCGTCTATCAATTATGGAGCCAACCCAATCTGCATCACTTAATACTTCGACGTCTCTTCTTGATCCTTTCTTAAAGTATAATCCTTGAATCAGTGTTAACTTCAGGTACCTTAGGATTCTATTAACTGCTTCCATGTGAACTTCTCTAGGATCATTCACATACTGACTGACAACACTTACTGAGAAGCCAATATCTAGTCTAGCGTGTGACAAGTATATTAGTTTCCCTACAAAACGTTGATACCTTCCCTTGTCCACTGGAGCATTTTCTTGTGAGTTACCAAGCTTTGTTACTGAATCCATAGGAGTCTCTGCTGGTTTAAAGCCAAGCGTTCCTGTTTCCTTGAGAAGATCAAGCACATACCTTCGTTGTGACACTATGATTCTAGTCCGTGATCAAGCTACTTCCATTACAAGTATTTGAGATTTCCAAGGTCCTTAATCTCAAATTCTTTGGCCAGGACCTTTAAACATTATATCTCCTCCACAAGATCTCCAGTCACTATTATGTCATCCACATAAACTATAAGCACCACTAACTTCTCAGTTTCTGAGTGCTTAACAAACAATGTGTAATCAGTCTAACATTGTGTATATGTGTGTTTCTTCGCAACATTGGTGAATCTTTCAAACCAGGCACTAGGGGATTGTTTGAGACCATATACGGATTTTCTCAATTTGCAGACATAAGTGTTGAACTCTGATTCTAGACCTAATGGGATGTCCATGTAAACTTCCTCTTCAAGATTCCCATTCAAGAATGCATTCTTGACATCAAGTTGATTGAGAGTCCAGTCAAGATTTATCGCAAGAGAAAGAAGAACTCGAACAATATTAAGTTTAGCTACTAGTGCAAAGGTTTCTTGACAATCAATCCCATATGACTGGGTCAAACCTTTGGCAACCAGTCTAGCTTTGTATCTCTCAATGCTCCCATCTTCTCTGTATTTGACTGTGAAAACCCATTTACATCCAACTGCTTTCTCCCCAGTGGACAGATCAGTGATTTCACGGATTTCTTCTAGGACTGCAGCCTTCCATTTGGGTGACTTTAGTGCTTCCTATATGGACTGGGATCTGCACCTTATCAAGGTTTGTCACAAAAGCCTGAAAAGCCAATAATAATCTCTTATATGACACAAAGGTGTATATAGGATGCTTTGTACATGTCCTCACCCCCTTGCAAAGTGTTATAGGCCAATCTGAATTATTGTCAGATAACTCACTGTGAGAAGGATCAGATTGAGTGTTACCTTGTGCATTATCCTCAGTTCTTGGATTTGGTTCAGACTCATGGATTTGTTCAACTGCAGCTTGTTTCCCCACTTCCTTGTGATTGTTTCTTCTCCTTAAATAGACACATAGTTCACCATTGTGCTCCAGTTGTGATGTATCTGCTTGGTTTAGAGGAGGATTTGGATGGACAATTGTATCTTTAGGAGGAAAACTGGACGAAGACTGTTTGACTCAGAATCTTGGACCGGTAGAACAAGGGATGGAACCTGAGATAGAACAAGGGATGGAATTCGAGACTCAGACTTAGGCACAATCTGTTCAGGAAGACTTGCTTCTGCTAAATCCCAAATAGGGGTGTAAATCGGGTCAGGTTGACTCGGGTTGGGGTCAAGCTAACCCTAACCCTATTTATAAAATCTCAACCCAACCCTAACTCTAACCCTCTAACCCTCTAACCCTATTTTTAAGATGAATATCAGGTTGGTTTCTGGTTGAATTCAGGTTAATTTCAATACTAAATATTATTTCTATAAGAATTTTCTATGTTTTAATATAAAAAATTTTCATATATATAAATATATATTACCTATGTCATTCTAAAAAGGAACCACGATTAAATACCAAAATTCATAATCTAAAAAGAAAAAAATAAAACTTATATTTTGCCAAGACTCTTTATGTCAACCATTGAACCAACCTCAGTAACAAAAATAAACTAGCACTTAATAGAGAGTAACCAAATATGTTAAAGAAAAAAATTTAAAAAAAAAAAAGAAGAAAAGAAAAACCAGACTACTATTCATATTTTTATGATTACAATTGGTTTTCAAAATTTATTTCAAATTCTAGCTATATAACATAAAATAACTTATATATATATAACATGGATATAACATGAAGGAATGAAGAGTTAAAAGTTATGATATAGGGAAATATAAAAGACAACACACACACACACATATATATATTGGACCCGACCCTATTTACCACCCTAATCCCAAAACTGATATGTGAAAGTGTTATGCTCCACCTGAATGGCTATTTTGGTATAGTAGGGTTGATTTTCGAAGAAGGTGAAATCCACGGATTTGTAGTATTTTCTTGTGATAGGTGAGTAATGTTTGTATCCTTTTTTATGGGGTGAATATCTAAGAAATATGCATTTTAATGCTCTAGGATCAAGTTTCCATCAGTTATATTGACGAACATGAACGAGAGCGGTACGGCCAGACTTTTGGTGAAACAGAGCTGATAATACAAGTTTGATGATAGGTTTGTAGTAGAGTTTGACATGGGGTATTGTACTTTAAAGTTCAAGATGGCATCCAATTTATTAGATAGGTTGTTGTAAGAATGGAGTTCTCCTATAAATGCTTAGGGACGCTTGAAGAGAACATGAGTGATCGAGCAACTTCTAATAGGTGCCTATTTTTCCTTTCGGCGACCCCATTTTTGTTGAGGTGTGTCAACACAGGAACTCTGATGTACTATAACCTGCTTTGTCAAGTATTCCCTAAGAAGTAAGTGTAAGTCCTCTCTAGCATTATTTGTCCTTAAGATTTGGATTTGAGTTTGAAATTGGGTTTGTATCATGGAATGGAAATTTCTGAATATCTAACTGGTCTCAGATTTTTCTTTCATAAGGAATACCCATGTGAGTTGAGTATGATCATTTATGAACGATATGAACCACCGCGAACCTGTGATATTGTTTATTTTAGATGGTCCCCATATGTCACCGTGAATCATGGAAAAGGGATGTGATATTTTGTATGGTTGAGGAAATGTGTTTCGAACATGTTTTGACAACTGACAAATTTCACAATGAAAATCTGACACATTTTTATTATTAAGTAATAAAGGAAACAACTTTTTGAGATACAAAAATCTGAGATGACCAAGACGAAAGTGCCATAACATGATTGCACTTTTATTATTTGACTCGACAACTAAAGATAAAAAACTTTTGACGACTTTGATTGGTAGTTACCAAACAACTAGTGTCTTGAACTTGTCCATTGGGAGAATCTACAATATTGAGAAAGTAAAGTCCCGAGCTAAGTTTAGGACTGTCAATCGTCCTCTCCAAATCCAAGACCTGAAATTTGCACAAATTAGGGAAAAATTTAGCAACACAGTTGAGGTCTCAATTGAGTTTGCTAACAAACAATAAATTGCAATGCAGCGTAGGCATGAAAAGAACTGATAGAAGAGTTAAATTCTTTGACATTATCACAGAGCCAATTCCCGCTACTCTTGAGGAAAAACCATCTGCAATGTTAATGGTCCAATTTTCTCGGCAAGGGCTGAATGTTGAAAGATTGTTGCATCTCCAGTCATATGGTCAGATACTCTGGAATCTAAAACCACAGTTTTGAACTTTCTTTTGTGGTGTGCAGAGCAATTAAACAATTACCTTTTTGTGCAACAGATCCGGTACCTATAACAAGTTGTAAAATTGATTGTTGCCCAAACATCTTTTTGGGGTTAATTCAAGTTGTTCTTTGCTGAATAGGTTTGGCCTGGCTGCTGTGGAAGTTCCTTCTGTTGCAACTTGATTTCCTCGGCTCTCTCTATCTTGGGCAAGTCTAATATCCACTGGCCTTCCATGAATCTGCCAACATTTCTCTCTTATGTGTCCTGGTTTTCGGCAATGATCACACCAAGGGCGACCTTTCTTTGGCTTGTTGTCTCTTCCCTGGACGTGGACCTCTTGCTGCATGGGTGGAATTTTCTGTGCTGACTCGTGGTGCAAGAGCAGCATTTTCTGTGCTGTTTGTGGATGAAATTGATCCCATCATGATCTTCTTTCTGCTTTCTTCACACCTAACCTCGAAGAAGACTTCATCAATGCTTGAAAGAGGTTTGGTGCCAAGTATCTTCCCTCATACATCGTCCAGGTTCTTATTGAGGCCAATATGAAACTTGTAAATATGCTTCTTTTCAACAATCAACCTGTATCTGTTTCAGTCTTCAGGGCAGTGCCATTCAAGCTCTTTAAATTTCTCAAGTTGTTGCCACAAATGATTGAGAGAGTTGAAATATTGGGTGACAGTTTGAACTCCTTGACGTATATTGTGAAGAGTGCTTTCTATTCCAAAGAATTCAGATGTATTCTCAACACTGGAATACATCTCCTTGGCTGATTCCCAGAGTTCATGGGCAGTCTCATAAAGGAGAAAATTTCCTCCAATCTCATTTGTCATGGAATTGATTAGACATGGCATTACCATATTGTTCTCCAACTTCCAGACTTTGAATTTCGGCTTGTCCCCCTAGGGTTTCTTTGCTATTCCGGTGAGATATTCATCTTTTCCCAT
Source organism: Pouteria campechiana (assembly GCA_036873735.1). Classification (NCBI taxonomy): domain Eukaryota; kingdom Viridiplantae; phylum Streptophyta; class Magnoliopsida; order Ericales; family Sapotaceae; genus Pouteria; species Pouteria campechiana. Next base: position 30,417 of record JAYJMB010015050.1, read on the forward strand.
TCTGCAGATAAACATCATGAGTCATGACGAAATGGGACCATTGCAGATAATTATGCCATTCAACTTATGTGCACTGATGAGATTAACTTCCATTCCTCCACCTGAGGTGATTAGAGTGGAACAAATTATCTCATGGTTGGTGGTGGTGATTGCGGTCTCCATTGGCTTTGAGGCGGCCATTTCAGATTGGGAAATTGGATGACGAAGCTAGCGTTTAGAGAGTGGCTTTGATCAGGTATGGACGGCATACAAACTTGTACAGACGGCAATATGGATTGTACGGATGCAGGTTTTAGCCCTAGGATTTTTGGGTAATCAAAGGGTGCTCTGATACCATGTGGAGTGATAAGAAGAATTATTTTTCACTGTTTTTTAAAACTGTGTGCAGTAATACATACATACATACATACATACATACATATATATATGAGGCAAACCCGTGTCCTCCTTGAAAAAAAAGGAAATAACACCTTACACATTTACAACTAATGATTCTAATCATTTACAGTTAAATAATCCTACCAAATCTCCTAGAAAAAAGGTAACTAATCAAACATTTTAGGAAACCGAATTTCCTCACAATCGAAAAGAATATTTCCATATAATTTCAGACATTAATATGTCTTTATGTCTATCTCTTATACTCTTAAATACTATTTATATAAAAATTACTTCTAAAATTTAGTTTTTAAAAATAAAATATTTTGTGAAAATTTTTGTATTCTTGGAATATCTATAATGTTATAAATTAGCAATGTGAAATTTGATTTCTCTACTTTAAATCAAATTTTTAGAAGATATTTTAACATTATTTTTAATTACATGATAGTTTAATTTATTAGGTTTTAATGATTTGAACCTCTGCTTAAAATATAATATGAATTTAACAATAAAGGTGAATAAAAAATAATAGTTAACAGGAAACTCAACCCAAAGTTCAACCTAAAACTGAATCCAAACCTGTACTGAACCCAACCTGAACCTAGACCGAACCCAAACAATGTGTTAGGGTTAAGGTTGACTAAAACCCGAGTCGCACCCTACTTAGAGCTAAGAATTTCATTGAAGAATAGAGGATACACTTATAATTAATATCTAAGGGCTTCCAATGAAACAAGGGAAGAACCTTTGACAAAGGAATTGAAGTCTGATTTTCATCTAGTAGCAACCCCAATTCATTTTGACTTCGTTGCCTTTTCTAGGAAATGAATCCTAACAGATGTTTATCATTTCCTTGTCATAGATCCTTTTCGATCAGCAATTTGCCTGTGATGATTGAATTAGTTGATAAGAAATTTATTAGCAATAAGTTTATTTATTATTACTACATGATTCATTAGGTTTTCAACTCCATACCTCAATGGAAGGCACGAAGCTTGCGCATACCTTGGTCCAAGGTTCAACCTGAGCAGAATTACTTGAAAAGAGAAAAGGGGGACATCATATGGTGAAAGTACTTTCATGCCAATTGCAATGAAAGCTATATGTATAACCTGATCACAAAAGGCATCCGATTTCAACATTACTTTATATATTCAAATTTCAATCCTATTTGCACCTTCATTACTTTAGATATGAGATTATTGGTTCCATATAATGTTTATGGTTTGCTTAACTTCTTTCATTAATACTTATATACATTTCATATGCATTTCCATATCTCATTTAATGTACAATGCAATTTCAGTAGTCATATTCTATTTCAGTTGAAAAATGTATATATTTATGCATTTCCATATCTCATTTAATATTAATTTTAATGTAATTTTTGTCCTAAATGTGTATTTATATTTATTTTAATTCTTCATGAACTTTTATTCAAAATGTATTTTTTTTTGAATTTTTTCTATTTTACAAATAACATTTCTAATAAAAATAATATTATCTCCTATAAAAACAATATCATCCTTCTTTCCAGGAGACTAATAAATTCAATTTTACTGATTATCATCTAGAATATATCCTCAAGGAACATGTGGAAGATGTCACCCTAGAGTCCAATCATGTTGTGGTCCATGTCTAGGTTGAACCCAAAACTATACTTCTAAAACATCATGTACTCTCATAAGTTTGGGAAGTTAGCAACATTATGCATGTTACCTACTACATGGTTTGTTTCAAGCTCTAAAATGTGTGAATCTTTTCAGTTCCCCGCTAAAATTTTACTGCTAATATTTACATTTTGATGATGATTTCTAGACACTCAAGTTGTGAGAATGCCTTTATGTTAATCATTAAGACTTAAGGAACTCAACATTTGCTTATTATGGCAATTTGACCCTATTTTAGATCATTGGGGATCATCCCTTCAATCTTCAATATCCTTTATAGTTGTTAAATTCGGTTGTAAGATCGTTTCAGTCAATAAGGTTGACAATTGAATTTATATTTGTGAACAGAAGGTTTGCATTTAGGCTTGCATTTGAAATTTATTTGAGCTTGCATTTGGGTTTGCAAGGATTGTTTCCATTCTTCCTAACTTTTAGACATATGATGTAGCACAAAGATAAGAAAAAATTAGAAAAAATAAAAAAAGATCCTCTTGAAGGGAAGAGAAGGGGAGAAAAATAATTGAATTTAGGGATTTAGAAGAGAAGGAAAAGGATAGAATCAATTGCAATCAATTAGTAGAAGTGTCTTAAACGTATAACACGACTCCCTATTTATTTGAGATAAATGCACAATTCCAATCCTAGTAGGATGCAGATTAATAAAACTCAAGCCAAAAACAAGCAGATTAATAAAACTCAATCCAAAAACAATGTAGATCAATAAAATTCTAAATAAAATGATAAGATAATGATCTAAAGCATCCATCAAATTGATCTATATTTCGATCACTTGATTTATGCATTAAATTCTAAATAAAGCAATTAAAAATTTAAAATCCTACATAAATTATCCCTAAAACATGTAATAATAAATAAAGTTTAGATCTCGTGCATTAGCCTTATGTCTCATATTGCACCCTTCATCATTTTCTCTGGCTCAAAAGAAAACTTGTGTCTGAGTTTTAATATTGATGTTGACCATACTCCAACTTTGTATCTTATCTTTCTTCGTTTTGATAAAAATTGATGATATAATCATTCATTACGAATATTCAGGCTACGTGTCTTTAGTCTTCTTCCACACTCCCATCTTGTGGTCTTTGAACTCTCTGCTCTCTCAAGATGTAGATTTATTGACTTAATTGATGTATCAATCAACCTTGACTTTTCCTTCAGTGTCACAATAATGATCTTTAAAGAATTAAACAAATCAATCATGTCATCATTAACTTCTTCATTCACAATTTTATATACATTTTTGCTTCCTTTAGCCTCAACCAGTGCTTGAAATTTCAAAATTTTCAGACAAAATTTCACCGAAAATTTCATTTTAGCGTCCCAACAATATGTTCTCACTAGGGAAAATGGGAAATTTTGGGGATTAAGAGAAAATTTCAAAATTTTGGGAAAATTTTCAAAAATTTCCCCAAAATCTCAAGAGAAACTGAAAATCTCACCGAAATTTTCACGAGATATGAATTTCATATCGAAAATTTCACGGGATATGAATTTCTCGCCGAAAATTTCAACAAGAAATTAGAAACGCATTTGAAAAGACCTAGCACCAAAATAACCCATTTGAGATCGTTCAAAACCCACCCCTACCTTCCCAAAACCCATTTTCGAAACCTCTTTTCATCATTTTCTACACAAATAAAAAAAAATGAAAGTCAACAGTGGAAGATCATAAATCCACGGTAAGGCTACCAATGTCCACTCCTACTATTTCCCAACCCAGATCGATTTTTCCTTTTCAAAATCAACAATGGAGGTTTCGAAATCCATTCAAATGGATTTATATTGATTTGAAGGCATAAAATCGATGAAGAGAGGAGCATTTTACCTTTGTTCCGTCAACAACATCTTGTAAAGTGCATTTTTGCAATTTTAAGCCTTCGAATCCATCCCCCTTGCTTCAAAATCGAGATTGGAGTGATCAAAATCCATTTTCGAGTGGATTGGTGTTGAGATAGGAGTCCAAAATCGACCACAAGATGTTGTTCTTCCAAGGGTAGCATCTAAAGCAGCAAGAACCCATATCATTTGGGATTTTTTCACCCATTTCCAACATAAATCTTGCTTTGGATTCCATCAGGGGGCATCATTTTCTTCAACCTAGCTGTATGAGATGGATTTTGTGCTTTGCTTTTATTTATTTGGCCGGGGTGGGGTAAGCAAATGCATTTTTAAGTAGATAATCATGGTTTATCACAATTTATTAGTGTTTTTTTATTAATTTTTTATCATGTGAATTAAAATAATTGTTGATTGGGTGTTCTATTTAAATAACTTCCAAAACATATGAAAAATAATTTTTTTAAAAATTATTTGATTTAAATAATATAATATTATTTAACAACAAATAGAAAATAAATAATTATATTGTTGCTTGTTATATAATTATTTATAGAGTTAACTTTTAACTTAAGCATTTATATTTTTATTAGTTACAAAAATAAATGGTTTATATTATTATTTAAAAATTAAGTTATTAAAATTACGGCATATAGATATTTATAAAATTACTTAGTGAAAAACATGTATAATTAGAATTGTAAATACACGCACAAATTTTTTAGGTGTAAAAAAGAATGATATCTTTCTTATTGAAATTATTTTATATAACTAGTTTTAATTATTCCACAACATTATTGTCTTCATTTATAGGTTTAATATGTTGAACCTAAGTACCTGGAAAAAGTAGTAGAACTAAGCTATAGGATATTGCTTATGCACATATGAAGCGAGTAGAGGGGCATCTAAATGGAGCAGAGTGTAATTATGATGGTCAGAAAATGAAGTCTAGTGGTGTTACAGGATTGAAGGGGAATTTAGTTGGAAGGTACAAAAATGTTAAAAATTGCTTTAAGGTGCCCCAGAAGTCAAAAAGCTAATGAAAAGAATTTTATTACAAAGAGTAAGCTTTTGGGAGTCAAGAAAGCAGCACCAAAAAAATATTTCTAAGAACTTATATGGATTTTCAAATACCATAAATGTTAATAATGATTAACATAATGATGAGGATGAGGAAGAGAATGATTATGATATGAGAAGAGCTATGCATGCCTCTAAAGTGAAGCAATGAGAGAGGGGGTAAATGATTCAACTAGAGGGGAATAGGCCAACATTCCATTGTCTATTAGGGAGGCTGGTGGTAGTAGTGGGGCTAGTGTAAAGGGTAAAATTATGAGATATTTTGGACATAGAAAGAGTATGAAAGTGGCTGAACCTAAATTATACGAGCAAGTGGGTGGAGTACATAAGAAAAGAAAGCAAATATTCAATAAGGGAATGAATAAATTTCCCAACTTGGAAAATTTAGATCCAAATTTTTTTCTATAATGCAATTCCAATACATGCAGCAAATACAGTTGCATTTAAGAAATTTGTAACTGTTGCCCAAAGAGAGAGAGAATGTAAAACCCTTTGCAAGAAGGAAAATTTATGGAAGTATTTTAAGGAAGAGGTGATACAAAAAAATGGATAAATGATTAGAAACATCATTGGGACACTTATGGGGTAACCATCGTGCGTGATAGATGAATGGGCCCAACGAGAATATCCATAATTAATTTTATGGTCTATTGCAGAGGCATATCAGCATTTATAAAGTCAGTAGATGCATCATCATATATAAAGGATGCTCACTACATTGAATAGGAATTATAAAAAATTATTGAATGGGTTGGTGCAGATCGTGAATGCAAATTGTTACTAACAATGGAACTGGTTACAAAAAGGCCAGAGAAACACTAGAAGAGAGATATTCTTCGTATTTGACATCCGATGCTACACAAAGTATTCATTTGATGTTGGAGGATCGTCCTGTCGTACAAAAAACCAATTTAAAGCAAAAGCACATTAACCAAGTTTATATATAACCATAACTGGATTATTTCTATGTTTCATAGGACATTTGGATATGATAGAGAAATTGTTCATCCTAACAATACACAATTTGCTATAAATTACATTGCATTGAATATCTTGTATAAGGCTCATCAAACCCTCACTACAACTTTCAATTCCGAAATGTAGCAGACCTTAAAATACAAAAAGACAACAGAGGAAACAAAGCACAGGATATTATCATGACGGCTATATTTTAGGATCATGTGCGATGGGTATTAGGCATACTAGAACCTAGCTATCGAGTTTTAAGGACAATACACACTAAAATATATCCATCCGTGGGTTCCATGTATGAATTCATTCATTTTATGATGTAAGCAATTAAAGAAAACCATCCCAAGGGAATATATTGAGTTTTGCATATAATAGAGACCTGTTGAAAAGGCATGCTAAGTCATCCCCTACATATTGCTAATGAGTATATGATTTGATAAGTTTTTGTTTCATATAAAAAATATGTAGATTTTTTTATTTACATTAACTTAATTTCTAATTTTTGCAACTTATTAATCAAATCTCAAATATCATTATGAGCGGCATCTAGGTTAAGATGTCCAACTTGGAACCTTAATTTTTAAGGTATTTGAAAAGTTTTTTCCTAACAATCCCAATGCTGGAGATCTCATTAGTGAGGTAATTTTATACAACTTAATACACCTGTATCATTTTTAAAGATTGTTTATTAAGAATTGTATATTAATAATAATTATTTTCTTCAAAGCTACAATTGATGTACTTCCAAAATGCCAAGTGGTTATTTCGAATTAATGTAACAATCCAATCAAGAAATAAAGTGATGCCATGTAAGTAAAGGATAGTGAAATAATAATATGTTGTTTACTTTTTATTTTAAAATATTAATAAATTCAAATTTACTTTCATAAGTGAATAGTGGAACTGTTATAAGACAGATAACCTAAATTTGAGGTTGTTGGCATGTAAAATACTGAACTAAACAGTATCTCCATCCCCATATGAGCGTAATTGGAGCATATTCTCTTTAATCCATACATGTAGAAGAAACAATTTGGAATACCAAAGGCTACAAGATTTGGTGATTTATCATTATAATATGTGGCTTCGAGAAAGATTAATTCAATCTGAAGAAACCTCTGATGAAGACCCATTGGATTTAATGATGATAGGGCATTATGCTCATCTGGAAAAAGATATAAAGAGAAGACCCCTTATATTAATGGCTACAGTCTAATGATTTAAATACTAAAGATGGAGGACTAGAAGCTACAATTGCTAATTTAGTTCGTGAACAAGGAGTTAGTGTTCAAAGAATAGTAGAGGAGAAAACCCCAATAAAAGACTTTGATCCATTGACGAGATCTGGAAACACTTCTTGATCACAAAATCCTTCAAATCTATCTCAATTTAGATTACTATCAAGCATGGAGTCTTCTTTAAGAAGAAAAAGTGGTGATGATGATGTTGGTGATAGGAGTGTTGTATGAGTGACACTTCAAGTAACAAAAGGCCTCTTAGCTCATTCACAAGATAAGGTAACTTCCAACATGCTACGTAAGATGATAATCACGGTGCACGACCTCCTATAAGATCTTATATGAGAAAGTAGGGAAGTAAAAAAAAGTAGCCTTTACAAAGAAGATGACCTAGTAGATAGCATAGCTGGGACATCAATTGGCATGCATTGTAGTGAACAAGGGTCTAGTCGTGCGTGTATATCATATGACCATTATGTTGGAGACTCCGAAGATATTCTCACCAATCTTATAGCCAAATACCATATCATCAAAATAGTGGAACCGAAGTAACTTCATTTTCTATCTTTAGACCACTCAACCCATATCCGGATGAGTTTTGTGGTATTAGGAGTAATCACAAGAGTAGGGGTGTAAGTCAGGGCAGGTTCAACCCGAACCCGCACCACTTAGGGTTAGGGGTGGGTTAGGGGGTTGGGCAACCTGCCCGAACCTGCATAGCTATATTAAAAATATATATATATATACCCAGCAGCAACCCTAGTCTCTCTTTCATTTCCCCAATTATCGTGTGTTTTCTACTTGAATAATACAAACACTGCACTATCATATTCAAAAGGAAAGCAAAGCGGAAGGTGTAGGTGTTCATTTCCTTATGATTGATTGGTCTGCCTCATTCCACATGAGTTCTCTTTATGTTGCAACTAATCAATGTGCATTGTAAATAAGTTTTTAATATAGTGTACAGCTAACACATCCAAAGTTTCATTTAGCTTTCAATTTTCCCCTATTCTATCATAAATGATAGTTAATTGATCATTGTAACAAAGGAGACATTTTATATTGAAATTGGTGTATATTATAACAATTTATAATCTACATATTAACTTATCATGTCATACTATCTAGAATTAATGGTTAATTCTTTGGCTTCATGTTATTCATTGAAATAGTTAGGCTAAACATAATTGTTAAACAACAATTCTACAAGTACTTAGCTAAGACAAGTTTAGCAAATGACAATGAGCAACATTTTGATGAGTTTACTCTGCTGGTTGATTTGTTGAGGTTTGTACATTGAGGTCTCTATATTGTTTGCCCTATAAGGCAATGTCCTTCAACCTGAAGTTAACCCGTGCATGTAGGGTTAGGGTTAGGGTTGGAAAAAAATTATAAAAATGAGGGTTAGGGTTAGGCAAACCAAACCCGCCCGACTTACACTCCTACACAAGAGCAAGTCTATGTCAATGATGATACTGAGGATCACACACGAATTTCTTTTTTGTGGTGAGGCATGGTGATAGCATGATTTTAGGACATTGTTTTTATTTTATATTTCAGATTATATGCATATGTTTAACAACTATGTGAGCTAAATCTTTCCTTTAGTAACATTTTACATAAGAATTCTGCTTTATCAATGTTTGTGTTATTAGTATGTCTTCTATACTTCTTATATGTTGACATTTAAAGTGATGTTTTTTATTCTAAATATGCAATTAGATTTATCATGATTTATTAAGAAGTTTTATAGAAAAATCTTAACTTTTACACTTTTTTATATTTTTTATATTTTAGCGATAAAATTCGGTGAAGTTATCGATAATTTCTTCAAAATTAGCAAAATCTTCTCTTTTTAGGCTTAGCGAAATTTTCTCTCTTAGCAAAACCGCGAGCACTAATCTCAACTTTTGTAGCATATAATGGTCGAATAGTGTCTTTATTCACAATAATAGAGTTCTACTAGTCTCCAAATGAGGGTTTTTCTTCTTATAAATCTTTAACAAATTCAACTCGATAATCGAATAATTTCTCATTAGCTATCAAATCAACTTTTCTATTTGTTCACCTGGCTATAGCAATGAATCATCAGATGAAGACCTCTCGACAACGAACTATTTTCATTCAATGATAGCCAAATGACGGGTCTTAGAGGCAAGAGAGGCTAGGAAGATAATGGTAGAATTTATGAAACTCTTAATTTGCTCATTATATAATGGTTGTCCCACATTGTACTCTTAAAAGTCACTCCTTTGGTCTTCCTTAAGACGCCTTTCTAATGCATCCTTTTGACTTAATTATCTGGTAAGCTTGATTATGGCTTTCTTTAATGGTAGGGCTCACCTGATCTGTTGTTTAACTTAACTATGGAAGTTACTGAGTTGGGTACTTAAGCCTAAGAGACTTAAGGTTGAGCATCAAAAGTCTAAGGCTAAGTAACAACATTAAAAGAAGAGGTATTAATTGAAGGGTGTTGGCATGCATACCTCTATCTTAAAGCCTTTTGTATCTTGTTGCTTGTTCCTTTTTAATATGTTTTTTCATTTAATATGCTTCATTCAAATCTTTTAATTCCATACTCATCAATTCTGATCTAATAATTCAAACCTTCACAATAGCCTTTAACTTGTTATAGAGATATTTCATCAGACTAATATTCTTCCGTATACTCTTCTACACTTTGATTATGCTGTAGCAAATCACTGGATCTTTTCACAGCATATAACTCACCATTTACATAACCACTACGTAGAGCAATTATTTTTTTCAAAATTGCTTTCAATTCCAAATAATTATGCAAAACACAAAACCTCAAAATTCCATATTTTAAGTTGCTCAATTCATTACACAATGTGGAAAATACGAAACATAGCTTCTCATCTTCATTCATATCTTAGCATTCAAAATAGCACATAAAAGATTTCATCCAATTATGAAAAACTCAATAATTTGATTTGCTAGCATAATATGGAACATCATTGGCATGAAATGATACTTGCATATGTCTCTCTTCTAAATGACTTGAATAATCATAATCATAAGATCATGTAGTGGAATAGCTTGAGTAATGATAGCCAGAAAAATAAGAAGATTTCTTCATTATTTTTGGCTCGAAAGAAAGGTTTTTAGGCTAAATAGAATTTTCTATTTTTCTTTTCTTTAAAAATGACTGTTTCTAATTTTTCTGTGAAAACAAGAAGATTACTGTATTTTCTCTTTTTCGAAGAAAAAGGCCTGCAATATCTTAGAATGGACCTTTCTATCACTTTTTTATCGAAGGTTTTGTAATTTTAAGAAAAATCAGCAATAAAAATGCAAATTCGACAAAATAGAGCATGGCCATTTAGTAATTTTCAAAAACTTGGGTGCCTTTTGCAAAAGTTCAAAGATGGGTATATTTTTAAAAATTACCAAAAGAACCAGATTGCAAATTTTCTAACACTGAAAGGACTTAATCTAAAATGAGATAGGATTTATTTTTAAGTTCAAGAATAAAAAAGGACATTTTGTCAAAAGCTTTTTAAAAAAATGGCATTCTCTTCTCCTCCCACATGGCAACAGAAAGGATGGGTTCTCCACCCACTTGAATGGATCACTGACAACATGTGATCCAAGCGAAATCAACCAAGTCATCAGGCATCGAATCTCATTGTTGGTTCGGGTTGCTAGAAACAAGGAACAGGACCCATTCAGGAATGATTTCTACTTCTGATGAGTCTGGTGTCACGAATGTGGAGAATCTGACCTCCACAGCCATTTTCAACAATTTACAATGGCCAAAACAGAGAAATATGGTGGTTAGCTGATCGAATCTAAAAGATTAAGACATTGACAGATTGTTTTCATGCTACGCAGTTGCCAACACTAACATAGGTGGTTTCTGACACTGTTGAGTGATCAGATCTGAAGCAATGGTTGCCGAGTCTACAAGCAGCAGTCCTACCAGGCAATCCTTGTGCTACACAAACACCAAAGTTGAAGGCGTTCACAATTCACCTTCTTCATCATTGATGACTGGTACTTACAAGAACCCACTCTTCGACATTGGACAGCAATAAACGTCCCTTGATTTAGTGAGAAGAGGCGTCGATCAAATGTGCACAATAACAAGCCCTGCTGCAATAATAACGAGTTCTGATGTTTTATGGTCACCTGATCTGAAGAAAACACAGCAAGGTTGGTTAACTGTGATGGACAGCAATCCGAACCCACTCCTTTATAGTCTTTTTACCTTGCCTACACCGTTAATGGCAGCAAAGATTCTATTTTCTTTTTCGTCACGAACCATGAAGGCTAATTGCTGCAGTCAAAGACTGAAGGTAGGTTGCTGATCATGAGTAAAACAAGCAGTTGAAACTGTTTACTGCAAATGATGATGTGGTTCGGCGGTAGAGTGTGCGTGCAACAATGAAGGAACCCACTAAAAATAATATTGCTGCTCTTGGGTCTAGAATCAAATAAGACGATGATGATGCAACAGCTAGAATCAATGGTCTAGTGTGCAAGAAGATACATAGTGGTGGGTGGCCAACGACTTGCTGTATTTGAAAGTGGTGTGCAAGAAACAATGTGGAGTTCTGAACAATCAGCAATGATGTCGACGTAGACAGCAGGAGTTATGAACCCATTTTCTCTATCAATCTCCATTGTAAAACCCAAGTCCGTGGCTCCAAATATGGAGGCAAACCTGATGAATGAGGGCCACAGCTTACTTGTGGGAGATCAGCAAACAAGTGTTGCAAACAGGCAGGTGAATAGTTTAATGTGATGATGCTGGGCGATGGGAGGTGGCATACCAGGCATTCAGTTCTGCTACCAATTTGATGTGGCACAGGGAGAATAAGAAATTAGAAGAATTACAAACAATCCTCTCGAGAGGATGAAAAGGGAAAAAAAGAGGAGAAAAATAGACAAATTTAGGCATTTAAAACAGAAGTAGAAGAATAAAAGAGGGCTCTTCTATTGCAGTCAATGTTAGGACTGCTAAAACCCTAAAATAAAAATAAAGATAATAATCTAAATCATTCATCATGTTGATTTATGTTTATATTAAAAATTTAAATTTCAAATAAAGCAATGTTAGAATTGATAAAACCCTAAATACAACAATACAAGTAATGATCTAAACCATCCATCAACCTGATCTAGATGGATGGTTTAATCACTAGAGCATAAATCAAATATCAAATAAAGCAATTAAAGATCTAAAATCATAAATAAAATATCAGTAAAATATGCAATAAGAAATAAAACCTAAATCTTATGCATTAGCTTAATGACTCATATCATGTCCTTCATCAACAAGGCTTCCACCCTAAAATAAAGTTCAGTATTGTATACCATGATATTTAGGTTCAAAGGATAAAGATAGGTAGAGAAGAAATAGGATGAAAAAATATACTAATGGAAATCACAATTAAATAACTATCAAGTTACCACAATGATTCACAGTAAATCTTACATTCAAGAAAGACTGTACATGACTGAAAGCCCAAAGAAATGCTCTCAATCTCCAAAGTAGTAATCTGTAGTTTCTGAAAATTTGAAAGATTTCTGAGATTTCAAAAATTAGGAGTACCTTGCAACTTTCAGCAAACTCAACGGGTTTTTTGACAAAACTATAGAATCTGGACTTTCTGTAAATTCCAGAACCCCAAAGGCTCGTCTTGAAAGATCCAAAGCAACTAGTTTGCAATGTTCTCAAGACTTTTGCAAAAACATGAAAGGTTTTGATTCAAACACACGAATTGGAGAGGCTGTGTTGTCAAAGCATCCAAAAAATTCAACAATTGATGTTGTCTTCTGTGGCAAAGGGTGGTTCACAACTTCATGTCCTAAGTAGCAGGGATGGGTTAAAGCAATCATGGAAGCCATATCTGAAGAAAACAACCAGACCAGAAGAGAAAGCTCTCCTTCCTCTTTAACAGTGACATGACCTGAAGATGGTGACCGACTGCTATGTTGTTAAAGCAGCAAAATTACCAGCTTCTAAAAACAGTAGCTGATCTATTAAAATGCATCAAGATTGGGATGTCTCTAGTTGTAGACAGAGACAAAAAGTGAGGTAGCAATCTGCATGGAGTGCATCTAATGAGGGGGACATAATCTGAAATTTCCCAGCTGCAAGCAACATACCTGATATTTAAAGCAGGAGCTCTGCAGAAGACTGCAACAGACTAAGAACTGAGATAAAATCTTATCAATAGGCTCGCTTAATGGAATAGAACAGTAGCTTCAATTGTGTTATGATAGCTAAATGGCATTGCAGGCAGCATAAGACCAGAGATGACACTAGATTATGAATTTTGAAGTTTTTCTGACACCAGGTTTTATGCTTGGATATCAAATTGGTGCAGGACAATATGGAAGAAAGAAATTTTAAAAAGAGAGAAAAGAGAAAAAATTAGGGGAAAAAGACAAATGTAGGGGATGAATACCAAAATAGAAACAGATAATTAAATTTTCAATTCATCAACAAATGAAAAACCTAATTGAATGCATCCAATTTACATAATGCATAAAACTCAAAATTATAAATACCTAATGCAAGAAATTGTAATGCAGCCCAATGAAAGAAAATTACAACAAAAATCCCAGAATAGATGTCTCTAAAATGCAAAAATAAATAATCCTGATGGTGGCCCCACTGCCCTCCCCGTCATCTCTTATCATGCTTAACCACACCTTTCTCAACAAGGATCCATTGAAGAAATGAAAGAAAATGACAACACAGTCAATGGGTTTCTCATCTTATTAACACATCCAATAAATTTACAAAAGTGAGTCCACTTTATTATTTTTTTCCTTTTTCTTTTCCCTTTTTTTTGGGTGGTTATGGGGAAGGTTATGAATGATCAATTAGTCTTACCAATCAATAAATATAAACAAAAAGGATGCACACACTATTCCACCTACTTTTCCTAGACAAAACCTAGTTTTAGCTGCTAATCCAAACCCACAACTTCTAAGAAAACTGCATTTTTTAAATTGGAAGAGACCAAATCAGTAAAATGGGAACTAATGCAATTGTCATATCAACATGGACATTTGACTTAAACAAATCAGACTCATCTTGGCCTTGGCATCAAAATCTGTTTAAAATAATACAGTTAGCTAGCAGTTCATCTAGTAGTTCCCACTCTCTGTTGAAAACTCCTTCCTAAATCAAACCACATTTTCACTACCTACAACTGAATAGCATGTAATAGCCTTTCAATTGGTAAAACTTCAATTGAATTAAATAATGAAAAATCAGATTTTCAGGAAAGCACATGCCTGCTCATGACCATCAGGCTGAACATGGTCTTGTTCTCCAGCAAGGAATGAGGGGTCCTCAATCACACCAGTTTCTTCCTTCAGAACTAAGACATCATCATCCCACTCTTCCTCCATAAATGGTGCACCATACTGCTCACCATTCTTGGGGCCTGCCCCACTCTTCTGATGTATCCTGCACAATACAAAGGCATCCTTCCCAGCCCAAAAATCCGGAGAGGAAGAAAAATGCAATTAAATTACGTAGAAGGGCATAATGAACAACTTAAAAGATGGGGGTGATTCAAAATGGTACTGATCATTTGAGGTTCAACCAAACGCCAGCATCCTGATTTTCCCATATAGACAAGTTCAGATATCATACAAAGGAAAGAAAACCAGGGGGCTTTGTAGCATCAGTCAATCAATTTTGGCAGGCCACTATGCAGGCTAGTAATAGCCAAAAAATCATGCTGTACATTTGATCCAGACCATCATATCATCCTCATGATAATGCCACTAGTCACACATAGCCACAACATTCTGAAATCTTGAATTACAAGATGCACCCATTCAGATGATTAGATTAAATTTAGAAACATCACAGCAATTAAATGGTACAGACTGACCTATCATTCTAACTTCATAAGTCTTTCAATGAATTACAGCTACATCTGAATTCTCCAATAACAGCCCATCAAAATAATCACGATTCCTCTCCCTGGATCAGAAAAAAGTTTCAAGCATCAACATCATACCTGGACTATGCCAATTTTCCCCAAATCATCATCGTCGAGTCTGTACTCGTGCATCACCCAATTAGTCCTCTGGCCACGTGGGGCCCGGCCAAAATGATAGACGAGGGTCTTCTTCATGCCAACAGTCCTAGACTTGTGGTGGACAGGGCGATCTTTGCCGGTTGTCTTCCAGTATCCCATGGTAGTGGCTCGGTTGGTGCGGGAGCTGTTTCCATATTTCTTGTCGAGAGCGCTGAAGAAGTACCACTGCAGATCGCGGGTCTTGAGGCGGGAAAGGGAGGGAAGGTCCCATGGTTCCGATCGATAGATGTCGATTTCTGAGATAGGATCGTAGCGGAAGGGCTTGCCACACACCTTGCGCTTGAGGTAGTAGCTGACAAGCTCTTCATCTGTTGGGTGAAACCGAAAGCCAGGGGCCAACGTTCCATCTTCTGCTGCTGCTCCTGCTACTTTACTGCGGCTGCCCATGTACAGAGAAAAACCCACAGAAAGAGAGAATGGAAATAGATGATGAGATTGAAAAAGAGAGAGAAGAAAAGGATAGCGTTGGAAGCTATCTCCCAATCGCCGAGAAATTCATGGTGGTTAGGGATTTGTACACATGCTTTTATGGGGCGAAGAAAGGTACCAGGATTTTGCAAGGTGGGAGGAAACTCCAGGGATGAAAGAAAGCGGAGGTTGACGTCTTAGCTCCTACTCTGCTTGTGTTGGATGCTTCATGTTCGAGCGCTTCTACAACAGGGAGTTCAACGCAGGCAGACTAAAAATTCGACCCGGTAATTGACGGTCCGAAGAGCGGGTACCTCTACATTGAATTATAGAACATTAATGAGGGGAGTTGCTATAAAAAGAAAGTCTAAAAGAAAAGTATCCTAACAATACCTAAGTGAAATTATTGTAATGGAAAAGTATCCCGACACTACCTAAGTTAAATTATAGATTTAAGTTTTGTGTGACATATATAATTCATGAATTGTTTGGATATAATAAGACAATGTACATTTATATAAAAAGTTGCAAAACTCACTTTCCGAAAGGAATACGATGAAATGATCCCAAAAACGGAAACATGGACATAAAAACCCCAAGATGGGTCCCACTAGACGCCACTAGCTGATCAATGCCATCTCTGCCACTCGAACACTACATTATCACTAGCACCACCAAGGCTGTCGTATGCCATCGCGCCATGTGTTCATCGAAGTCACCCTTGTACCTTTCTTTTTGGTCCATAACTAGATGGTAGCTCAAGAGAGGGTGAATTGAACTTTTAATTATTTTTGTCAATAACTTGAGCAATGTAGTTAAAATGAAAGAAAGAATAGCTCACAACACATATAATATTTTTATAGTGATTCAGTTATTACTGGGTTTCTACTCCACTTCTTTAAATCAGTCTTCTTTTCTAAACTCAGGTTCCACTAAAACACTTATTGGTTTTACAAGATCACCAGCAACTTACTGGTTTTCCAAGCTTAGCAGAAACTTTTACACGTTGGTTTCAAAGTTCACTAACTACCTTATACATGTTGGTTCCCAAGCTTATCAACTAACTTGTTGGTTTTTTAAAGCTAACTAAAAACTTTTACATGTTGTTAATTTCACAGAGCTTACCAACTAACTCACTTATTTTTTCAGATGGAATGTACAAAATAATGCATTTTACTTAGGCAGACATGTACGAACTCAATTAAATGAACAAAATATGCAATGAGATCAGTTCAAACTTTTTTTGAAGTTGACACGAATCTAATTTTGAAGGCTTTGAATACTTTGGCAGTGTTGTAGCAACTAGAGTTGAATGATGGAATATCATGAGTGCTCTTCTTGAATCAAATAATTTTCAGTGCGTTCTCTTATCTCATTTAAGAGTCGCCTTAATCATCTTTATATAGGATTTTAAAAGTTTTAGCCATTGCAACCTTTGGCATCATTTTCACATTAGTTAGGCAGGGTTGGTGTAATACCTGGTGATGTTAAATTGTGGATTATTATTGAAAACGAGGGGTAAAAAGTTTCATATATAATGAAATATAGTGAAAAAGCTAAAAATATGAATAATGTCATTTGTGTCCAAATTTTGACATAAAATTTAGATGATTTAGACAAAGTGTTTAACATAAAAGTGGTAGATCCTGAAATTATCTTCGTAACGAATCAAGAATCATATTATTTAGATATAAATGAAGAATTTATGATTAATGCACTAAAACTGTTCTAAATGCTGAAAATTGTTGAAAATAACATGATTAGACAATTTAATTAAAATTTTGACATATTTGTGGAATAATTTGGAAAAAGTTGTCAACATAAAAATTGTATCCATTGAAATTATCTGTCTAATGGAATAAAAATTACTTAATTTAGAGTTCATATGAGAAAGTTATGACCAATGCACTAAAACTACTCTTAGCAAGCGATGAGGCAGGTGGCTGTGGGAAGTGGCGGCGGTTTCTATCCATCGGCAGGCACTTAGAGGGGGTAAGCGCCTGGGTTGGCAAGCGCCTGGGTTGGCAAGCGCCTGGGGTGGCAGGAGGCTGCCAAGTGGTAACAACATGACTTTATAAAGTCATTTTGTTCCATTTCAAAGCCATTTTTCATCCTATTTCTTCCCCTTTCATGCCTTAACCTTGTTTAACTTTGTTTCTTGCCTATTTAACTAAAAAATCATCATGCCTAGCTAGAAAAACTTATGATCTTTTAGTTAAACCCAATTTTTACTCATTCAAATTGTGAAAAAGGTAGAAAATGGAAGAAACGTCAGATTTCCTACAAACGGAAGGTGCAACATGGAAATGGGAGCTTGGTCCTTCATCTAGGAAGGACGACTACGCTTGAAAGCAGAGGTAAGCTCAATTTCCCAACCGAATCTTAGATTTTTGATTTTAGGATTTTGGGAAATGATGAAATTTTGGGCTTAAATTGATGCATATGTTTATAAATTCATAGGGGAATGGTTTAATATAATGATTATGATGATTTGGCATGAGAAATTGTGAAAATTTCAAAGCTAGGGTTTTTATGAATAGTAAAAATAGGAGATTTTATGATTTTTATTGAATTAATCATAGGGTAAATGATTAATGACATGATTATAATATTTTAGAACATGTATGGAGTGATTTGGACTAGTGAAATCAAGAGTATAATTATGCTCTAGTTAGGGTTTAATGAGAATTCTTGTGAATGGACTATGTAATCAATGAATTGACTAGATTCAAAGCTTAATTGAGTTATTTATATGTTAATTAAATGGTAATCATGTAATATGCTAGAGAAATATATCCAACAAGAAAGTTTCTTATGAAAATTGTGGCTTGAGATTGGCTATAAGAGAGATATTGATTAAATGTATGGAATACATGATTACAAATGATTAAATAAATGGGATTGTGGCCCTATACAGAATGATCTAAAAATGATGAAAAGACAAAGCGAAAGAAAAGTGATTTGGAGCTAAAGGCCTAAGGTAAGTAGGCTACCTTTTTTGTTTGTTGAATGTATAGATAAGGATATAAAATATATCTCATGGTTGATTCCAGGTATATATATTTTGAATGGGGGATAGTAGTTATCCCGTGTTTGATATCCAATGCTTATTTAAGATGAATGTTTGTCGGGTATGACAAATGTATGAATGATTGGAGACATGGAGTATCCCATGAATGTATATATGTGTATAGTTGTGAACATTTGTGTGCATAAAGTTATGCATGTTGGATTGATGGGATAGTGCATCCCCAGATTTATTTTGTATTATATTTGTTATATATGAATGTTAGGGATAGTAAGTATCCCTTGGAATTGAAATATATGGTATTTTGTATGTGATATGAACATGTGAGTAATGGATAGAGAGTTTCTCACAATATGCTTATTCTTGTGTATGGATGTCTACAAGAAAGGGATAGCGAATATCCCAAGTGTGTGATGGAAAAAATAGATGAGATGAGTATATCCCGTATTAAGATTTGATAATATATTATATTAATATGTCATTATATGAATTAATAGGAAAAGTATAATTCCCCATTGTGATATTTTTAAAGGGTGACAAAGATAGGATAAGTGATATCCCATAGTTGTGTAAGTGGCATGATATATCATATGATTGTATGTTGAATGGAATGAGAAACATTTCATAATAACATAGATATATATATATATAATGATGTAATGTGTATTGAAGGCACAACTATAATATTATGCCTGTATGGCATAATTGGATATTTGGTGCTTGCATGGCATATATGGCGATATTAGACGCCTATATGGCGTGTTCTGTGGTATGTTGAGCAAAAGTGACTCGGATATGATGTAAAGTGCTGGAATGACACTGTATGATAGTATATGCTAGAAAGGTGTAGGGTGTGCATGAAAAGAATGAGGATGCGAGCCTTATGGTATAATTGCTTTGGATTGTACATCTCAGGATGAGATGAAAATATGTTATGTTATAATGTTTAAATTGAATTATTATTGTATCGGATACATGTTTCAGGTGAGAATATGTTGTTACGATTAATTATTGTTTTATTTTATCTATGCCTATTTACTGAGTTGCCCAGACTCACACTTTCTTGTTGAAATTTTTAGCTAACAGGCCAGGTAAAGAATCCCAACTGAGGATTGGGACGAATGAATGAGATTAGAGGACAATTGATGGTATGATAAAGAAATGGGATTGGAATCCCATTGAAATTGTAATTTATTATTTAATCATGAGATTGTATAATTATATCAAATTGTAAATAATGTATGGCATGTCATAGTAAATCATTTAAGTATGAGATTATGTATGAAATTGTATTAATCCAAGGAAATGTATTATCATCATGATCTAATTCTGATCTTGGGCAGAGCTGTGAGTATGGGTATGAGTGTGTAGATATAATTGCTATCATTTGATTATAGAAATGTATAGTTTATTTCAATTTTTACATATATATCAAGTACAAATGTTCATAATACAGGGTAGACTTTGCCAAATTTTAGGCAAGACATTTTCTTTAAAAATTAAGAAAATGATGAGGTTATGATAAGATTTTCCTTAAGAAGAAGGAAAATGGTAGCATTCCGCATCGGCCCCAGTGTGGCATGGTAAAAATGCATAGGGTGGGGGTGCGGGATATTACATTTGGTGACAACTTTTGTATTTTGTTGAAGTTCAAAAATTCTGAGCAGAGTGCCCAGAACTTTTGTAATACGATTTATGTCTTAACAGGACTTCTAAAGTAGTTTTTCAAAATTTCTGTGTTAAGTAAATTTTTAGCAATATCATCTTTAGAATTTCTGTGCATTGTCTTATCCTTCAATGGTCCTATTCTATGTTTCTAAGGAACTTCTGAGTACCTTCTAATTTACCTATTGAGCTTATATTTTGCTTCTGTTATTCTTCATTAACTCATGCTTTCTCAGAAAAATCTCTGAGAATGCTTCTAATTCTCTTCTGAGTTGTTTCTGTGCAGCGTGTCAATGTACTACATTGCTTCTGTGTAGCATGTCAATGTTCTGTGTTACTTCTGTGTAGCATATCAATATTTTGCATTGCTTCTATGATGCCAAAGTTTCTTTTGAGTTAATTCTATGTGCTTTGATATTGCTTTTAGTATTCTTCTGAAAACTTCTGAGTGCAGGATGTTCCTCTGAGAATGCTTCTATTGTATTTCTGCAATTCTAAGAATGCTTTTGTTGTGGTTCTAAATAACTTCTAAGTATAGAAACTTTTCTATTTTACTTTTGATGTGCTTCTTTAATCTTGATGAAACTTCTGTTCATCCTCTGATTTGCAATAATGCCATGTCTTGATTCTAAGGAAGTTTTGATTTGCTTCTAACATGGTTCTGAGTTACATCTAGAAACTTCTAAATGCTTTTGAGTTCTGTGTTTTGTTTCTGATTTCATTCTGACATACTTTTATGTAATTTCTAATTTGATTCTTGATTTCTTCTTAACTTCTAACTTTCATGCCAAGCCTCTGAACAGATTCTAATTTATTTCTCAGCGATTTTTAAACATCCTTTTATTTGAGCATTCCTTTGTATATCTTTTTCTGAAGTGTTAATATTATAATTTTATAATTAACACATTTTATTTCTTGTAGTTACTTTCCTTAATCTGTTTTAATATTTAATGCTACAATACTTGAAAAGTAATTTGTTAGTACCTTAATTCTTTACCCATTTATTTGTTTATTGTCAAAACTAAGTTATTGAATCTCATTCATTATCAAAATCAAGCTTAATAAAGGGGTTAGAGTTAATATTCTCCCCCATTTTTATGATGACAAAATATTTGAGTGATAAACCTTTCATGTATAACATATTTTAAAATATGCAATGTATGCAATGTACTTTTATTTGCTTAGTGGGGCTCTCCTGCATGGGTAAGCTCCCCTTGAATGTATATACCATAAATGTACTTAGTAATAATTTTTTATTTTTCTCAATTCTCTCTTCTGTTATTTTTCTTCCCCTTTTTGTCATAATAAAAAAGAATTAAGTAAAAGGAAATAAGAAAGAGATTGCATTAAATGAAAAAACATATATACATCAAATTAATAGCTAAATTACACAACAAGAGTAATTGAGATACATCAGAACAAAAAAGATATACATCATTGCGAATTGAGATACAACAGAAAAAACATAACACAATGAAGTAACATCATAAAAAGATGAATGTAGCCAGGAAAGGAAGATGTGAGCTAAATAGAGCAGTAAGTTAGATTCTTGGCTTTCTATTGTAAGTTAGAGGAAAAACGTGGGGGTTATCAGAAAAAAGGAAAGTTGTGAAAGAAAAAGTTGTGGTTGTGGAGGTGAGTTTTAAGTATGTTGTGTGTAAGATGACCTAAGTTGAGATACAACCTTTTTGATTTTGAGAGGGGGGAGGGGGTGCAAAAGTGGGATCTTTTGAAATTGCGGAGGGTGGTTCTTTGGTTAAAAAGATATTATTGTAGGTTAAAACATAAATGATATTAATGCGGTCTTTGAATGTGGGGTCTAAGAGTTCAGAAAAAAGAAGAGGTTACTTCTTAAGAATGACTTCAATTTTGGCATTCATTCTAGCCATGTATTCTTGATAATACAGAGTGTATCGAGGAGGATAAGCCTTTTTGTGAACTTTGGGAGGTATAATTCTAGATTTTCTTTTTGGTTTTGTTTGAATAGTTTGTTTTATGGAAATAAAAGGTGGTTTTCTAGATGTTTTTGGTTTTGGAGCTGGTTTTGGAGAAGGTGATGTTGTTGGCTTTCTAGTTGTTTTTAGTGATCTTTTTGGTTTTAATGAGGATGCTGGTTTGGGATAATTCACCCAAATTTTATGATAAAGTGATGAATCAACAAGCTTTGGATAAGGAAGTGGAAGATTGTTAGCAATAGCTTATAGATTAGCTTCAGAGTAAAACAAGAATTCTTCTTCAGTTATCAGAATATTATTGAAACGTCTTGAGAGAAATGAAAATGTTGTTCTAGGAGGCTTTGAAGCTGGAAGTAATTGAAGAAGTTTCTCAGTATATGCATCTTAGAAAGATGCTAACTAGGGAATGTTGATTTCATGGCCCATAGGTGTGAAAGGAGGATTAAGGATCAATTAAATTCTAAAAAGAGCAATCTGATTTGTGATTTGTGGAAATGGAAGTTCTCAAAGATGAATGACAAGGTTGTGGGATAGAAACATTTTCGAGATTGCAAAAATTATTTCTGATTGAGCTCTGAGTTTAGGATATGTGAGTTTAATTGGATGATAAATAGAAAGAAGTATATCACAATTTTCATTCTCTAGCTTTGGAGGAGGTAGGGGAGGAGTTGGAGCTCTTTCCCAATGTAGAGGAAGGTTTTCAATTCGAGTGAGAATTACTTTTCCTGACAGAATAAGATCATAGTAACCCCAATCCAGATAGATTGATGGTCATTTAGGAAGAAAGTGGTACAATGATGGGATACTTTACATGTATAACAATAGCTCTACATTGATTTGAAAGATAATCCTCTGGCAGATTGGGCAATAGTTCAATAAGTATGAATTTTGGGAAGATTGAAGAGGTTGTGTTTGTGCAAAAGTTTGAATGATAGCTTCAAATTGTTCAGCCTGAGGTTGGATAACTTCTAGAGCTGGAGTGTGTGCATGTGAAATGGAAGATGATGAATGTGAAGGAAAATGAATGGGTGAAGGGGATTTGTAACAATATTGTGGAGAGAAAGGGTAGGATGGTAAATGTTGAGTTTAAGGTTGGGTTTTGATAGCTTCAATTTGAGCACTCAGTGCATTTAGCTTGTGAGCTAGTGATTCCCAAATTGAATCCATCTTTTGGTTGATAGTTGAGTTTTAGGTTTCAAGGTTGGTTAACCTTGTATGGATGTGTAGAAGGTGGCCAGAAAGAATAGTGTCTAAGTTTTGTGGAATTGAATTGGTGGGTTGTTGAGGTGGAGGAATGGAAGATTGTTGTTGAGTTTGGGTAAGTCTTGAAAGAATTGCTGCTATACTTTCTTCTCTATCTTCTAGTTCTGTCTCTTCCTCATTTTTTCTTATGAATTTTTTTCTTATTTTTGTTTCTTCTTCCACGATTTCTTGCAAGTCTCTTCTTTCTTCTCTAGTTTTTATTCTCTTTCCTTGTTCTTCTTTTCCTGGCTTATGAGAAATTCAGCCTTGTGGAGTTAATTTGAAGCATACTCTCTTCAAGGTATCTCTATTTATTGCTTTTCTTGCCATGAATTCTTCTCCAACTTCTTTAGAGAGATTAATGTTGCTTATCCTTAGAAAATTGCTCATAATTATCCTATGTGGAAGATAATACTTGGTGGATGTCTTTACTAAGTATAATTGATTAGTAATAATTTGAGTAAGATCTATTCTCTTCTTCTGCTTCATGATCTTGGTTTTTTATCAAAAATCTAATATATACCCCCTGACTTTAGATATATGTTGTTGAAGATCAATATATGAGCAAGCTTGAGATCTAAATTCAAATGGCTGACATGTAAGTATGTCACATTCTCTTTAATTTCCACTCTAGTCAGATTTGAAAATATCCTAGTCTTGTTAGATGACCAATCTATTTCTTGTTGTTCTATTCTAGGAATATTGAATGCATTTCTTATACTCTTTGAAGATATGTTTATTTTATTCTTTCCAATCCATAATTTTCTGGTGTTCTAGTTGAAGTTGATGATCAGGGCTTGAACCATTTTAGTGTAGGACTTATCCTTATAGCTCATGAAAATTTTCTATCCTTGGAACTTAATTCAATTTGTCACCTTTAGATTTAGGCCATTTCCTCCAAACACTTCGAAGTAAAAGACTCATCCTTTCACAATCTTTCTTCCTTTAGAATATTTAATGAACTTACTGTGAGCTAAAAAGTTATTATTGAAGATTACCTTTAAAATTTAATCTTCTGTTATTCTTTTTTTCCTTTGAGTCTCTTCTTCTAAACTCTCTCTTCTCTTTATCTCAGAATCTGAAGATGAGATTTCAGCTCCCTTGCTCACCCTCTTTGTCCTTGCCATTTGCAGCAACTAGAAAGATTTTTGGCTTTAGGAATTTTGAAGGAGAGGTTTTTCAGAGATTCTAGGAATGATAAATCTCTAAGGATGAATCAAAATGAGAGTGATTTGAAGGATGGAAAATGTAGACGATGAGAAAATTTGAATCGCCTTTTCTGAAAAAGGGGCTCAGAGATAGCAGATGAGTGTGCAGAGTTTCTGACGCTAGGGTTTTTCTAGGGGATGAAACTTCTGATATACTGTATCAGAGGTTCTGTGCAAAACAGAGGTTAATCAAAACTTCTGTGTTAATAACCTCAGAAGTTCTGAGGAATGTATGTAGAAGGAACTTTTAAGATCAGAGGTTTTGGGACAATCAGTCCCGTGAGTCAGAAGTTCTAAGGAACAATCAAAGAACTTCTGTGATAAGCAATAATAGTTTTGAGATTATAAAAGAACTTCTGTGTTGTTTCTGAAAAATTCTAAACGTGCTATCAGATTTTCTGAGCTACTTATGAATCATTCTAAGTGATGTAAAAGAGTTTCTTAACCATTTCTGATGCATTCTAAATGTTATTTTAGAATTTCTGACTTACTTCTGAAGCATTCTAATTAACATTTATAAATGATCTTAGGCATCTTAATGTGATCATTAACATTATTTATGATTAAATCATGTAATAAGCATTTCATGTAAATGGATCTAGTACACTAATTTTTCTCCTAATTTTACATAATCTATCTTTTGGAAGTGGTTTTGTAAAAATGTCTGCTAATTGATTTTTAGTTGATTTATATTCTAAGCAGATGTCATGGTTTTGTACATGATCTCTAATGAAGTGATATTTGACTTT
The DNA here is from genome assembly GCA_036873735.1 of Pouteria campechiana. Taxonomy (NCBI): domain Eukaryota; kingdom Viridiplantae; phylum Streptophyta; class Magnoliopsida; order Ericales; family Sapotaceae; genus Pouteria; species Pouteria campechiana. Next base: position 55,960 of record JAYJMB010015050.1, read on the forward strand.
TATGTGTTTAGTTTTGGGATGTAATACTAGATTCTTTTTCAAATTTATTGCATTAGTATTGTTACATATAATAAGAGTATCAACATATTTCAAACCATAATCATTTAATTGCTGTTTCATTCATAAAATTTGTGCACAACAACTATCCACAGCTACATATTTAGCTTCTGTAGTTGATAAAGCAATAGATGTTTATGTTTTGGAAAACCATGATATGATCATGCTTCCAAGAAATTGACATGATCTCGAGGTACTCTTTCTATCTACTTTGTATTTTGCAAAATCTAAGTTAGAGTATCCTATTAATTCAAAGTTTGAACCTTTTGGATACCGTAGTCCAGGTTTAGATTATCTAAAAGGTATTTAAATATTATTTTAACAACAAGCAGATGTGATTCTTTAGGATCTGATTGGAATCGTGCACACATATAGACAATGAACATAATATCTGGTCTACGTGTAATTAAATATAAAAGTGATCTTATCATGCTTCTATAGAGTTTTTGATAGATAAATTTACCTTTTTCATCATTATCCATTTTAATGGATGTGCTTATTGGTGTGACTAATTATTTTTCTTCTTCTAAATCAAATTTCTTGAGTAGTTCTTTGGTGTATTTTGCATGATAGATAAAGATTCGTTCCTTCATTTATTTTACTTGAAGTTTCAAAAAGAAGTTCATCTCACCCATTAAACTCATATCAAATTCTCCTTGTATTACTTTAGAGAAGTCTTGACATAATTTATCATTATTTGTACCAAATATAATATCATCCACATAAATTTTAACAATGAGAATATTACTTTTGTCATGCTTAATGAAGAGTATGATGTCTACTTTACCTCAAGTAAATTCTTTTTCTAATAAGAATTTACTTAATCTCTCATGCCATACTCTAGGAGCTTGTTTTAATCTATAGAGAACTTTCTTGAGTTTGAAAACATGGTTTGAATCATAAGGATCTTCAAACCATTGAGGTTATTTTACATAAACCTCTTCATTAATGAAACTATTTAGAAATGCACTTTTAATATTCATTTAATGAAGTTTGAAATTTATGAAAGGTGCAAATGCTAGTAACATTTTAATAGCTTCAATTCTAGTAACAAGTATATATGATTCTTCAAAGTTTATTTCTTCCTCTTGATAGTATCCTTTTGCTACTAATCTTGCTTTATTTCTTATTATTATACCAAATTCATCTAATTTGTTCTTAAAAACTAATTTGGTTCCTATAATAGATTGATGGTTGGGCCTTGGAACAAGTATCTACACATTATTATGTTTGAATTGATCCAATTCTTCTTGCATAGTTATAATCCAATTTTCATCTTCTGAAGCTTGATCTATGCAAATTGATTATAGTTGAGAAATGAAATTAAAATTAACACATATTTGATAATATGAAGATCTAATTCTCACTCTATGATAAATATCACCAATTACTTAGTTTTTAGAATGATCATGTATGAATCTCAAATCTTTAAGAAGGAAATTATTACCTTCATTATTTATTGGATGGTCCATCATCTGTTTCTTCTTCATCTTTATGTGTTTTTTTATTGTGAAGAATCTTTGTCTTTATCTTGTATATTTATTTTCTCTATAGTTGTTGTGAGTTCTCTTATCTCATCATCAAAATCGCTTATCTTTCTAGAGGAGTTAGTACTTTCATCAAATTTTACATTAATGGATTCCTCCAGATTCTAGGTGTGGAGGTTGATGTTGAAGGAAGGTCATATTCCACTCAAATCATGCAAGTGGATGAGACACAAGACAAGGAAACATTGACAAAGGTTGAACATGGTGGCTTTTTGAAACCACAGATTTTCTCTTTGATAATACCTAAGGCAAGAAGCTCCTCTCATTTGCCTTTTTGGTCTTTATGTTCTTATTATCTTGAGGTTATAGTTATTTAGGTTTCCACCTCTAAATTTCTTCTTTTCAACTTTTCTTCTTCAAGATTTATGGAGGGTTAATTCTTTCAATTAAAATCAGTTGGTCTCTACAGTTGTTGTGTGTTGATGGTGAATTTACCCTCAATGTACCCTTCGCTTTTCCTCACTATGTTACTGCTCCTGGAAAGAGATTGATAAGAGAGAGGATACAACTAAATGTGAACACTGGTATTAACAAGGAAGCTGCTGTCAAGACAAGTAGCCATCCTATGGTGGTAAGTCCAAACTAATTTCTAGGTTTAGCTTCAATGGTAGGTTTTTCTGCTAAAAAGTTATTTTTTGCATTCAATGAAACTCATCATCTCCAATGGTCAAGTTTTTGAAAGAGCTGTTTAAGAAGATGATCTAGGACATTTCGAAGCTGAAGGAGTATTTTTCAAAAGCTTAAATATTCCACAAATTCTTCCACCTTAGGCCAAGAGCTTCAACTTTCAAATATCCATTCAAGAGCTTCAACTTTCTAAATTTTCAAGGCCTCCTTCAATACATCAAGGGAAGATCTTCTGCAATACAAAATGCCACTCAAATCATCAAGTCTTCCTTGACGCTTCATTGAGATATCTGTAAAAGTGTGCTTTAAACTTCTATATCTATTTTTCTATGATTGCCTTCAATAGGTAGTGGACCAGACTTAAGAAAAGTTGTGATTATTTGAGTGCAAACAAGAGTTACTATGTTTACGCCCCATAGAGTTGGAATCTCGAAAAGTGATGGGAATATTATGTTTATGTTCCTAGAGTTGGAATCTATAAAAGTGCTAGGAATACTGTGCTTACGCCCCTTAGAGCTAGAATCTAGAAGACTGTAGGGTGCACTATTGTATTTCTATTATATGAGATAGTGGAACACAAGGCACAAGGAGAGTATGCTCTTGGAAGAGTGGAGTAGGGAGATTGCCTGAATCATCATAAAAAATCGTGTTGTTTGTGTGTGCTATTTGTGATTGCTTTACTTTCCTTGCACCTTGCTACTTTATTATTTATTTCATATTGCATAATACATAAGCACGAAAAGAGAAAAATTAATCTTACAAGGGTTGAACAAGAAATCTTTATAGATTTAATTTACCCCTGCCCTCTTGGGTTAAGCCACCCTACGAGACCCAACATCACAATGTCCTAATACACACAGATAGCATATGAATTATAAAATGGAAAGAATTAACATTCAGATAAAGTAAACATAAACAGAATGTGATGATCAAGAAATAAGCATTATGCATGTGAATCTATCACTCCCAACTCCCTCCTAATCATGCAAAATCTATCTTCTAGAAGTGACTTAATCAAAATGTCTACTAACTAATTTTCAGTTGGTACATATTCTAAGTAAACATTGTGATTTTGGACATGATCTCTAATGAAATAATACTTGATTTCTATATGCTTAGATCTATAATGCATAATTGGATTTTTGGTTAGATTTATAACATTGGTATTATCACATTTGATGGATGTATCATTGAATTTCAAACCATAGTCACCCAACTGCTGTTTCATTCAAAGAATTTATGCACAACAATTGCCAGCTGCAATACATTTAGCCTCAGCAGTTGATAATGCAACAGACGTCTGTTTCCTGGAGAACCATAAGATGATCATGCTTCTAAGAAACTGACAAGTTCCTAAGGTATTCTTCTTATCTACTTTGTATCCAACAAAATTAGCATTAGAGCACCCAACTAACTCAAAACTAAAACCTTTTGGATACCATAAAGCTAGGTTTAGAGTGTCTAACAGGTATCTAAAGATTCATTTTATAATAATAAGATGTGATTCTTTAGAATCTGATGGGAACCTAGTATATATACAGACACTAAACATAATATCTAGCCATGATGCAATAAGATACAATAGAGATTTTATCATGCTTCTATAAAGCTTTTGACATATAGGTTTACCTTTTTCGTCCTTATCCATCTTGATAGAAGTACTCATTGGAGTTTCATATCTCCTAACTTCTTTAGCAACTCTTTTGTATACTTGGCTTGGTGGATGAAGATTTCCTCTTTTATTTGCTTCACTTGTAGTCCTAAAAAGAAGTTTAGTTCCTCTATCAAGCTTATCTCAAATCCTCTCTGCATTATTTTAAAAAATTCTTGACAAAGATTTTCATTAAATACAATGTCGTTAATATAAATTTGTAAAATAAGAATATTATTCATAGCATGCTTAATGAAGAGTATGATATCTACTTTACCCATTGAAAAACCTTTCTCAATCAAAATCTATTTAGCCTCTTGTACCATGCTCTAAGAGCCTACTTTAAACCATAGAGGGCTTTCTTGAGTTTGAAGACATGATTAGGATCATGAGGATCTTCAAACCCAGAGGGTTATTCTACATAAATTTTTTTACTAATGAAACCATTCAAAAATGTAGATTTGATATCCATCTGGTAAAGTTTAAAATCCATGAAAGATGTAAATGCCAACAATATTCTAATGACTTCTATCTTCGCAATAGGGCATATGATTCTTTGAAATCTATCCATTCTTCTTGATAATACCCCTTTGCTGCTAACCTTGCCGTGTTCCTCACTACTAAATTAGATTCATCAAGTTTATTCTTAAATACCCATTTAGTTATTATAATATCTTGATGGTCAGGTCTTGAAACTAAGGTCTATATGTTATTTTTTTTAAACTAGTCCAATTTTTTTTTGCATAATTAAAATTCAATTCTTGTCTTCTAACACATAGTCTATGCAAGTTGGCTCTATTTGAGAGATAAAGGCAAAGTTATCGCATATTTGGTGATAAGATGATCTAGTCTTAACTCAATTAAACATATCAGTAATTACTTGATTTTTAGGATGAGCATTCATGAATCTCCAATATCTAGGAAAAGAAAAATTACCTCCCTTATTTACCTCACATGTGGATGATTCAAACTGTCTGTCTACTCCATCTCTTGATGTTTTTGATTATGAAGTGTATATGTGTTTGTCTTGCACATTCAGCTTCTTAACACTTGCTGTAAGTCTATCTGCTTCATCATCAAGATCACTTGTTCTCTTTGAATAACCAGTAGATTCATAAAACTTTACATGGATAGACTTTTCTACATACCTATTACTTAAGTTGTAAATTCTAAATGCTTTGCTAACAATAGAATAGTCAAGTAATATTAGGCTTTCTTTTATTAGATTTGCTATCAAATTTCCCAAGGTTTCCTTTTTCATTGTTAAAAATAAAACATTTATAGCCAAAAGTATGAAAAAATGATATGTTAGACTTATTGTCATAATACAACTCAAATAGAGTTTTATTGAGTATTGGCCTAATATGACTTCTATTGATAATAAAGCAAGCAATATTCATAGCTTCAGCTTAGAAATATTATGGCAGATTGTACTCACTCGTGGTCCTTGCCATCTCTTGTAAGGTTCTATTCTTCTTTTCATCTACTTTATTCTACTGGGGTGTTCATGGTGTAGAAAAGGTTTGAAAAATACCATTATTTTTATAGTAACTTGTGAACTTATGGTTTTCAAACTTTTCACTATGATTACTCTTAATGACAATAATATGAGAGCTTTGTTCATTCTACATATGCTTAGAAAATATCTCAAAGAATGAAAAAGCCTCATCTTTGGATGTAAGAAATATTATCCAAGTATATCTACTATAGTTATCTATAATGAAATATGCATAATGTTTCCCTTTAAAACTCTTAATTCTTATTGGTCCTAATAAGTCCATGTGTGAGGTTTAGTTGTGTATACTTCTCTATTTAATTTGAAAAACTTTTTTGCTTGCTTTCCTCTCATGTAAGCATCACACAACTGTCCTTTATCAAATTTTAGTTTAAGTAAGCCAACTACAAGATCGTTATACAAGTATACTATATATACATTTCCATGCCTTTTGCCTAGAAGTACAACTGAGTCATGCTGATTTAGAACTAAACAAATATGATATTCAAACATAACCTTGTATCCACTATCAAAAAACTAGCTAACACTTAGAAGGTTATAATTTAATCCCTCAACTAATAAAATATCAGAAATAGTAGTAGAATGTGATTGACCGACCTTACCAATCCTAACCACCCTACCTTTCTCATTATCTTCGAAGGTTACTATTTCACCAATTTTCTCTTTAAGCTCAGTGAACTACTCCTTCTCCCATGTCATATGTCTTAAGCAACCACAGTCTATGTACCATGTGCTGCTTCTTGTACCCATGTCAAATGGTAAGGTCATGTTTTAATTTTTTGTACACATTTTTGAATGGGTCCGAGAGAGGGGGGGGGGGGGGGGGGGGGGGTTTTT